>PVKM010017259.1:0-26216 GCA_004027735.1 Carollia perspicillata
AATGTTAACCCTTAGGCATGTTTTTCCTCCTAATTTTATTGAACCCAAAACTTCCTCTGTATAACTTCTATTCATTCATTCTATCTGTACCATTTCTACAATGCCCATTTGGGACAGCCACTCTGATAAACACAGCAGGGGGAAGGAATTATTGTAACAAGGAAACAGAGTTTATAGAATGGGGATAAAATGTATTGAGGTAATAAGCAATTGACTTAGAATTCAGATCCGAATTTAGATCTGATTATATATTGCAGGTATGTATTTTTTAAAAGAACATGTATAATACCTTTTCCAGTATGTTAGACTTTTCTGCTTCTTCTGAATCTTCTATTGCTTTTAGTGATTTTCAGGTGAAGAAGGTCCTTGATGTTTAGAACTTATCTCAGAGTATGTCCAAATATAAGCAAATAAAAAAAAATCACACATATACGCCACAGATCCTTCTTGCTCACATGGCTTTATTTCACATGTTTATGTTGGGTTCTTCAAATGACACATTGAATCAGCCTGGATCAAAGTTCAATATACATTCATATTAATATGTTTAAAATTTGGATTACTCTCTAGTTCTAATTTTGTGAGATGGTTAAATAGTTCAATATTTAATGAATATCCAACCATTTAACCAGTTTTCTCCTGATTTATTTCACTTTTCTTTTGAGCTTTTTAGTCTACTTTTTTTCTCTTCAGTTTTCCTGTTTTCACTTCTTTTACAATTTGTCTATCTTAGTAAGTTACCTTGATGTTTAACTTTAGTTTTAACCTTAAATTTTCATTGAACATTAAATCTGTGAGACAGTTGTGAAACATGACATAAAACACTCTAAAAACAGAGTGGAGAAAAGAGAGTCTTTTTGCACTGTTAGTGGGAATGCAGATTGGTGCAGCCACTGTGGAAAGCAGTATGAAGATACCTCAAAAATTTAAAAATGGATTTGCCATTTGACCCAGTGATTCCACTTCTGGAGATATATCTGGAGTAACCCAAAACACTGATTCTAAAAAACATAAGCACATCTATGTTCATTACAGCATTATTTACAATCACCAAGATATGGAAGCAGCCTGAGTGTCCATCAATAGATGAGTGAATATAACAACTGTGGGGCATTTACACAATGGAATTCTACTTATCCATAAAAAAGAATAAAATTTTACCCTTTGGAACAGTATGGATGGACCTAGAGAACATCATGCTGAGTGAAATAAGTCAGTCAGAGAAAGACAAGTACCATATGATTTCACTCCTATGTGTAATCTAATGAACAAACTGAATTAACAAGCAAAACAGAGAGACTCATACATGGAGAGCAGATGACAGCTAGTGGGGACTAGTGGTTAGGGGGTGGAGTGATTGAGCAAAAAGGAAAAAGGACTCATTGACATGGACAACAGTGTGGTGATTGCGGGGGGTGGGGTGGTATAATGGGACTGAATGGTAATGGAAAAAATACAGTAAAGATTAAGTTAGAAAAAAGATTAAGCCACAAATGTTTATTCAAGTACGTGATACACATATAATCAAGTAACAGCTTTGTTTGGCTTACTGAGAAAAGCAACCTGAGTTGTGGTTTTAAGTAAAGTAAAATATGAAAGACATCCCCATAAATGCTATCCTAGTTGGCTGAGGAATATATAGTATGCTTTAAAACATTTTTAGATCCCTGTTGGCAAAATGCTTTTGCAATTAGGAAGAGATAAATGGACTAATTCTTTCTTCATTCATTAATTTGTGAACACTTGAACTGTTGAAACTGAGAATGGTCTCTTCTAGTGAAATCATGAGGTCCTAATGAATAGCTTCACTATGCTGGTGCAATGTTCTTACATCCAAGGGAAGGGGAAAGAAAGCTAGTATTTTCGAGCACATAATATGAGCCAACCTTGAACTAGGAAATTTCAAATATATTCATGGTATTACATATTTACAACATTATTGTTATTCAGTAGTCCACCTTTCATATAAAGACATTTCAAGTAACTTGCCTAAATCCTAGAAATAGCAAGTGGCCAAGCTTCAGTCTCCCTAGTTCCAAAGCCAGACCTTGTTCCATAAAACCAGTTACCTGCAATTTACTTTATAAATAATAAATTTGTATTGTTCTTGTGCATTACTATTTACACAATTATTTATCAATGAAGGTAATACCAAAAATTCAGGCAAGTTTCCAAAATGTAAAAGACCAATGATTTTAATACAGATATAACAATATTCTTGAGTTCTTTCTATTATGTTCATAAATTAAAGCAAATTTTATAATGGCATGGAAAAAAGTTGTGTGAAAATAATAGTAAAGTACAAAGAAAAGTGATTGATTTCTACTTATAGCATTTTATAAAAGGACAGACTGAAATTATTTTCTAAACTGAATGAAACTGTTTTTCTTAGTAGAGAAAGCTAACATATATCATGTCTATGTAGCATTTACTAAATCGAGAATTTAGGGCAAGGTGACTTAAGCCAATGATAGGGTTCTACAGTGGCTACTGAGGCTAGTTCATTTTCATAAGAGATTTCTTGACCCAAAACTGGATTCCTTCTTAGTACTAGGCTAGCCAGGTCTTAGGGAGGCTTTTCTGTTCTTGAGTTAATTGATAGGATATAATTGATTTTTTAGCCAGAAGTCAGGGTTGTTTCCAATACAGGGGAAGGAATCATAATTTATTTTAAACTAACTTATAAATCACTGTTACAACTTTCTCAGCAGACTAAGGAATGGACTGTTTGAGTTTCTACACTGGGTTTGCAATTACCTTCACAAACAAACCTGAAGTACACCTTCCCTGTATCTCAGTATTTTTCTCTCTAAAATGTCTTCTGATCTTTAAACCTATTGAGTGCAAGGTTGCTGAGGGAGCCATTTCTGAAAAATGTTTAGAGATGAAATTCAGGGAAGGGAAATGGGGGGAGAGGGAAATACCAGGCAGGTTTTAAGAAGGACACAGGTTTTAAGAAGGAAACCAAGAAGGGGTAGAATCAGGGAAGGAAGGTGGGGATGGCTGGGGTAGGGGGGGAGAGGTGGGAGGAAAAGACAACAAACTGTACTTGAACAACAATAAAATTTAAAAAAATAAAAGAATAACATATTCTTATTGAAAAGTAACATAAATCACAGATATATTAAAATACAAAGCCATTAAAACCTTTTGTTCTTCGTTAAAAAGAGGCATTTATCTATGGAAATAGGAATTTTTCTATTGAAATAGGGATTTACACATTTCAGATAAATGTTATCTTTCTGTGAAATTAAAACATTTTCAATTTTCAGCTGTTACCATCAGAACACTAAATAATTGGGTAAGGTGGCCTAAAATTTATTTTAAAATATTTAGGGGGATGGGAGACAGGTAATATAGAGATCAGTTTTAAGAATAATAAATCAGATTAAGGAACACCCTGATATTCTTTAACTCAGCTTCACAGACAAGCCCAGGACTTGTTCTTACCACTTTTGATCAGACTGAAATCTCCCTACATCCAGGCTCAGCATGAAGGGTGCCTGCCACCGGGGCTTTGAAGGGCCCACTGTAAGCACAAAGGTATAAAATGCCTGAAGCGTCAGAACCAGAAATTCCTTGAATCTAATTTTCAGGTGTACAAGAGGCCAATGTAACACGAGCATTACAAGAAATGGAAAAAGTGAGATGTACTGCAGAGTTCTGGATGGACTTGAAGCATGTGATGGATGAAGGGAGAAGGGCAGCCAAGGCGCTGTTAAGTGAGGACTGGAGCCGGAGCCAGAACCTTGGCAGCCAACAAGTGAAAGCATCAGTAGATTTTGAAAAGATGAAACAAATCACCGTGAAAGGATAACTCTGGTGATAAGGTTGCACTGATAACTAGTGATAAATTGTATTACTCAGGTTCTGAATGTCTAAATGAAAAGTAGGAAGGAGAATATTTGCAAATCTTTTATTGTTATTATGACTTGCTTTTATTTTGTAATGTTGTAATTAACAGAGACCTGATCATTTTTCTGCTGAGGATCATTTTTCTTGGCTCCTTTGTCTACTAAATTAAAACAAACTTCTTAGCATGCAACTCTAAGCCCTCCGTGGTCTGACTGGCTCCGACCTGCCTTTTCAGTTCTTTGTCTAACTACCACCCCATCCATTCTCCATTATCTTCCGCAGCGTTGACCCAGTCACTGCCCACTGGAAGAGTCCTGTATTCTCCACCTCTATGTACTTCTTTGCTCATAGGGGTTTCCTCATTTCCCCTGTCTTCCTCTGCCTCTTTCTGGCTAGATTCTAATTTGAGACCTCTTGCATGACATCTTTCTTGATTCTTCCCAAAAGAAATTATTTTACCTCCTTTGTTTAATTGTAAGATTTTTGTTTTTGATTATAGCATTGTATAAATGATCCCAGTATATTTCCTACCGACAGACTTTATGCAGCTGTCAATCTTTCCAAGTGGGGTGGTGTCTTTTGCTTAAGGCATGTCTTGCCTTGTTTACCTCTCCATCCCCAATTGCATAATAAGACATGCATAAGAAGCATGTCTGTATGATTTTTACTTCAAATGATATGTAAGATTTTGGTTTAGGAGATGACAATTTAAATTGGAAGAACAAGAGCTATGGTTACTATTATGGCTTTGATTTATCATGCTCTAATCATAGCATGTGGCAAAATATTAAGCATGCATGGTGACATCAATGTTTCCAAAACCTTAGAAGACAGAATGGGGCATATATATATGTGTATAACGTTAAAAATTTATCTTAGCATTTTTCTTAGTGTTTTATACATTAAAAATGGTCATTTATAGCATAGGGATGAGTAGCAGAGATTGATGGGCCCTTTTCTACCCTGTGCCCATTTCTACCCTATGGACTCCACAAATTTGAGTAAGCTATGACTCTTTTTTTTTAATATTCTATTTCCTCAGCTGTGGATAAAAGTACTGCAGCAGTGATGATCTCCACAATCTGATTTATGACTCCATCTCCGTAATTTTATTATATTCCATACTAATAAATATAGCAATTTAAGATTTATGCTAATCTTTTTTGTTTTGCATTTCATGTGTACAGTCATGTCTATTGGACATACTTAATTAGCAGGGTTTGGAGAGGAAGAGTAAGGGGATGGACATGTACAGAATGACAACCAGGTCTACCTCAGGGGAAGGAAGGTCGGCCCTCAGGCCTCCAGACACTGACTGAGAGAGACATTCAGGGTGCCCAAGCTGGGCACTCTGAGAAGAAATGTTCTGTGCTGGCATTAAGGGAAGCCTAACTGATCCATGTGTTAGTCAGTCCAGGCTGCTTCAACAAAATACAATAGCCTGAGTGGCTTAAACGACACATTGATTTCTCAGTTTTGGGGTCTGGGAAGTCCAAGATGAAGGTGCTGACATATTAAGTTCCTGGTAAGGACTCTCTTTCTGGCTTGCAGACAACCTCTCCTTATGGTGTGCTCAATAGTGGAGAGAGAGAAAACTGTGGCCTCTCCTTCTCTTCTTTTAAGGGCGCTCATCGCTTAATGGGGATTCTATTCTCATGACCTCATCTAAACCTATGAACCTCCTAAATTCCACATTTCCGAATACCACCACATGGGGGTGAGGCTTTCAACACAAGCATTTTAGGAGGGCACAAAATTCAGTCCGTAACACTCCATGATCACTTCCTTTGGATGTGAGTACAACTCTCAGGGCCAGGGGCCTGTTATTAAGACAAATAAAAATCAGGTCACTGAGGAAGTTTCGCATAAAGCCAAGAGCCCAATGTGGAGATGCTGCATCTTTTGTACAGATGGCAGGAAGAATGGCAGCAGCAGGTAGACTCTTTAGCAGGATTAGCCTCTATAATATGGAGATTGGTTGCTTTAGGACAGTGACCCGTGCGCGAGTCAGGTGGCACAGTGGGAATGTGGAAACAGATGTAGTTCTGAGACTCTGTGCTCACTGTATCTACCCGCTTTGAGGCAGAAACTCAGCAAGAGGCTCAACTCTCCAACAAGTGTGTAGCACCTGTGAGAAAAGAAAAGAGAAAATCAAAGTTACTTCTGATCAACCTTTTTGATTTTTCTTCTGCTCTGTCATTCATCTGTTCTGGTAGCACTTAGGGATTATTAATGATAAAACATTACAGGGATAACTTCAAGGCTGTTCCCAACTCTAATTTTCTGTATCTTTAAATACAAATAGAATTCAATAGAAGAGGAACAAAAAAGGAAGAACCAGGCTTGTGGCAGCATAATTACATTTACTACAGCCGTGAAATTTTGACTGCACAAGTAGGGCAGAGTAATGAGGGAGGTGAGTTACAAGAAGGCTTACATAAGAGAATAATCTCAGAATAGCTGATAATTCCTTATTTCTATATTCAGCAAAATGTACTTGCTTAGGATATGAGTTTTAAAATATTTTTTGAAAAGGAAGCTATGATTTATGTTCTTGAAACATAAAAGACCTCATTTTAGAGGGGAAAAAACCCTATACACTATGCTGTGCCTATAGTGAGTATGTTTCCAAAACTTAAAAAAATAAACAGACTTCCCAGAGATTAAAGACTTAAGAAAAACTCACTTTCCACAATAACAATGCAGTGTCATTATATTTTTATTCTCGGTCCCATGTTTGACTTGATTTGTGATTTACCATTTGTTTTAGACTTTAAGTGTCTTGCCTGAACACCCAGAGTTGTTTCCATTTTCTATAGTTAGCTTCTGAAATGTTATTTAAAGCCCACATTTTGCTTTTAAATATTACCTAGTGGTTTCACTTCTACAGAGGTCAAATTTCAACCCAACTCTTTGGACTTCCAGGCCTGGAAACATCTTTGCAAGTTCTGTTTCTTTTTCCATCTTCTGAAAAAGTTATCTCTGCAGACAGAGGTTTGGCATCTGTATACCTCCCTCACATATTATATGTTATTTATGAAACTTCAAGAAATCTAAAATGCCTCATGAATTGAAAACATGGGAGGTATGAAAGTCTCCATTCAAATGTTCAATCTTTCTTCATTCATGAAGTTAAAAATAGAAATTAAAACTTTAAATCAGATGTTTTAAAGATGATTAGAACATATGCGTTTAATGACTAGATGAATCAATCAAAAAGCTGTGCTACATTTACACAATGGGATACTATATAGCAGAAAGAAAGATGGAACTCCTACCTTTTGTGACAGCATGGATGAAACTACAGAATATAATGCTTAGTGAAATAAGCCAGTTGGTGGAAGACAAATACCATATTATCTCACATATAAGAAGAATCTAATGAACAAAATTAACTAATGAGCAAAATAGCACCAGAGACATAGAAACATGGAACAGACTTGACAATGGCCAGAGAGGAGGGGGAAAGAGATCATGGTGAAAAGGAGGGGAAAAAAACTAGTCGAAGCACATGCATGAGTGAACCATGGACATGGACAATGGTGTGGGGATTGATTGTGGGAGTGGGGGGTGGGCTGTGTGGAGGAGGGCAAAGAGGGAAAAATTGGGACAACTGTAATAGAATAAGAATAAAAAATAAAGACTAGTGAATTCATTGTGGAAGTTCAGAAGCAATCTTCAAACCTGTGTTACAATGTATTTTAAAGTATGTGATTTATTTGTTTGTTTGTTTTATTGTTGTTCAATTACAGTTGCCCCCACATTTCCCCCATTACTCTCCCTTTTTCTGGTCATCCTAAGTTTTGTCTGGTACAGTGTGGTCCTATATTTTTGCCGCACTAGGCAAAATTTAATTTATTATTTGTATCTTGGCTGTCTAGTGGTGGAATGCTGGCTACAAAACTCCCAGGGTCCAAATGTCCTCTTGGCTGAATATGTACTTCCGTGTGTGATAGATCTCACTCAGTGGTTGTATAGCATGGGTTGTTGACCTGAGCATAAGCCCTGAAAAAGTCAGTCATGTGTATTTGAAAATGGAAAAAATATTATTAATTATTTCAAAGGTTACATTTAATTTTTTGAGAAAGACATAATTCTATGTTTATTTTCCATCTTTATTGTTTGTTATTTAAAATTTTACTTATTTTCAACATTCTTTACTTGAAAAAAGGTTTCAGTATTACTGAGTCTTTAAGAGAAAAAAAGCAATGTGCAGATAAGTAATTCTATGTCATTCTGTTGCCTTTTCTCCAGTAGAGTATTTACCCAAGTGTATTTGAAATATTAAATCTTTACCTCCCTGTCTGATTTATTATGATTACTATTTACATTGTTACAATGACAGTTAGAGTGACTACTGAAACGACTGCAGAATAAGTGTCTGTTAAATTTTAATATTTATGAATATGTATAAATTATGCATGTTTATGGCAATATACATAGTACTTTTTGGTAATTTTAAATTCTATACTCTACACTTCTTAGTTCTATTATCTTATTTTTCTGTACAGTTACACTAATTTAAGTTTGTACATCTTATTGTACAAAGTTATACAATGCCTAATTTGTATACTTATTGTGAACTTACTTTTGTTCAAAGTCTGTGTTCTCCAATTATTTATATATTTATTTTATTTTTAATTCATTTACTCACTTAATGCTTATTCATTCCTTCTTTATCTTACAGCTTTCTGTTGTATTTTTTATTATCTATCTCCTGGTATCTTTTAATACCAAAAATATTTAAGGCTATGAATTTGATTTTGAGAAAATTTATTACTATACATTCTGTTTTTATATATAAAGTATTTTAAATAATTATTTTATAAATATTCTATAACATCCTATTTCCTCCAAAGGTTCTTTGTATAAGATTTCTTTATTTTGGAAAATTTAATTTCCTGTGTTTAGTCCTTTAGATTCTCCTTTATTTTTACCTACTTGTTCTGTGCATTGCTGCTTTGTTTCCACTAATATTTCTTGTATTTCTAAATGTTTTTGTTCAATTTTAATGCTATCTTATCCATAATATTTAATCACTATTATAGGCATATTTATAGATTTTATATGAAATATTTAAAAACTCTCATCCTTGTTTATTTCCTCTCAATTCTACATTACCAGCAATTCCTCTTGATATTCCTATTTTATTTTATTGTGTGTCTTCTTCACATATATTTCAACAATATTTTAAATTTCCCATATAACTTATTTCAGATGTGCTTGTTGTAAAAAGAATATGGCTAGATTTTTTTTTGATCCAACTAAGAGTCTCAGTGTTTGGTACAGAAATTAAAACATTTGTATATATTGTGGTAACAGATTTACCAATTTTTGCTTATATAAACTTATCTATAGTTTGTATACCCCTTTTTTATTCCCTATGGTTTGTATCTTTTATTTTATGAGCTACTTTTTTCTTGTTTTTTTTTTAAGTTTATTAAGAGTAACTTAGAAGTTAATGTGTTTTGTTTTTATTCTTTGTTACAGTGTTTGGAAATGCATTGTACTATTCTTTCACTTATTACCTGATTTTTATTCCATTTTTTATTTGAGGCTATTATCATCCTTGTATTTCTCATTTGTTTCCTATTCTTGTTAGTCTAATCTCACATTTAAAATAAGGTTTTTAATTAAATTATTGGGTTTTTCAAATAACATCTCCTCTTACAACATATTTAAACATTTGAATAACTTTTAATTGTATTCACAATACCATTTTAATTCCATAAATAAGTGGGCTTTTTAATCATCAGTTTATTTTTGAGAAATATTTCCAAGTTGAGCTCACAGGTAGAATATTGCTTTAGTGCTTATATATCTCTGATAATGTTTATCCTTTTCTCTAGAAATAAGAAAACAGAATTTCTGAGTCAAAAACAATTTCTTGGTGTAAACATTTTTACTAAAAATTCTGTAGTCATTGACTTATCAGTTTCAACTTTTTTATGAAACAAAGAATAAATAAGCAGCCTTAGATTTTTTTTTAAATAACCAACAGTTGTATTTTTTGGCTTGAATGCTTATATTTCTTGTTTTCCTTGAAATAATAATGAAAAATAATTAGATTAAGAGTGGGACTGAATAGACCATGAATTCTTGACACAATGAAAGGGAATCTAATTATTTTCATCCAAGTTATGAAATCTTATGCTAAACAAAATAAAGACAAGTCAAAAAAGAAGGAAAATCTGTAACTGAGCAGAACTGTGTATTGCCAGATGGCCTGCACTACAAGCCTCAATGTATTAAATTAGTCCAGTAGAACAATTAAGAAACAAATCTGAATTTTTTTTAGTTTATTTGTGTGCACTCTGGAGTGCAACAGGTATTGAATCACATGTACTAGGCTATGTGCCATGTGTTGGGTAGATGTTTGTTTCCTCAGAAAGTTAGTAACCTAATAGAGAGAGAAACAACTATAGTCAAGAGTAAAGAAGAAGGAGGAGGAGAAGAAGGAGAACAGAGAACAGGGGGACAAGGGGAGCAGGGAGAGGAGGAGAAGTAGAACCAGAAAAAAGGGGCAGGAGGAGGAGAAGGAGAAGAAGAGGAAGAGTCCTTAGTGATGATAGATGCCTATCGTGGCCATTATCAGATCGAAAACAAAAGAGCATGGTCATCTCTGAACCAGCAGGCCACCGGTCTCAGGGACACTAGTAACTGTGCCTGAGGTTCGTACGCCAGTCTCATCTCCTTCAGAAAAATGGTTCTGATGAAGTCCAATGCTTCAAAACTGAAACCAAGGATGTTTGTTCTCTATGGATGTAAACAGTACAACACCATGGTTGAGGGACTGGGTGACACAAGTGAGGAAAACATGTTTTTCTTTTTTGTCATTGGAAACAAGTTGTATCCAAATTTCAGAAAGCACAGAAGGCAGAGGAGGGAGGACTTGTGTGTGCCATATGAAACCACAGATAAAACAATTAAAAAATGTTTGTTTGTCATAACATTTAGCTTATTTATTTTTATTGTAAAAACTTGGCAAAGATAAAAACATTGGAATTATTAATACGAGGAGAAAAATATCTCATTGATGTGTTTATTAGTGAAAAAGAATTCAAGTGAACATCAACTGGGTGAGCTCATATAACAAAAGGTACTGATAGACTGATTCAATACTCTTACAAGTGTGGTGAAAGTGTACAAATTATGATATACTAGTTTAAAATTGAAATCATTCTTTTTGTTTTCATAAGCATTATGCCCAAAGAACTAGCCCCAGATTTCAACTACATGCAAGCGTCTACCCCTTCATTCCGTCTTCCTCTTCCTCTCACCACTCCTCACAGCTGGGCCACCGATCCCGGATGTGGTTAGTCCTGGTTGTGAGTTCCAAAGGCCTGGGGGTTTTTACAGACATCAGAGCCTGCTCCCCAAACCACTTCCATAAAACAAAAAAGAAAGATTCTCATTTAACAGGTGTAGTGTGGGGCCTAACATCAATATTAAATTTATTCTTACACTAGAGAATAAAAAATATACTAAATATCTTCATGTGGGCAAATAGCTTTTTAAAGTGTCCAGAGGGGAGAAGGGAGAGAATTTCAGGGGAAAAGGGGAAGGGTTTACAGGAACAAGTATAAAAGACACACGGACAAAAACTAGGGGGGTTGGAAATGGGAGGGAGTGGGGGAGGGCTGAGTGGGTGGGCTGGGATGGGAGTAAAAGACAGAAAACTGTACTTGAACAACAATTAAAATAAAAAATAAAAATACATTTTCTTATTCTATAAAATAATATTATTTAGGTCTCTGTACAAACTGTAGGAGAAGCTGGCCTAGAAATGATTTTTATGCCAGTTTCTACAATAAACTTATTTACAATAAAATATTTTGAATTTATGTTTTTTTTACTTTAAAAAAATGTACCCAGTGTTTTATTGGAGTAGAATAACTCTTTGAAGAAACAAAGGTATACTTTACTTAGAATAAAAAAGAGAATATGCAAAAGAAATGATCACTATTACAGGATTATTTGTAGAATATTTGAAAGGAAGCGTGTGCGCTCTAGACAGGTGCACTGTGAAGAATGAGTTTTGTAGCTGATCTTTTGATGGTACTTGAGTTTAAACCTTAAATTCAATGCTCTCTAAGTGTACATGTGCAAGCATTGAAAATTTCTATTCCTATCTCTTCAGCCTTAATGGGAATTCTATACTGCTATTCTGAGGATTTAAATTTGCACCTAGCACATAGTAAGAACTTAGGTCAGCCATATAAGCCATGTTTCTCTTTTTCTTTCTTTTGTTTTCTGAGCAGTTTTGCAGTGTATCTTTCCAAAGGTTTTAGGTATCAGCAGCCCAAAAGTCAGAATGTCTAGGGTCTTTCTAGCTTGTACAAACCACTCTCTGTTTCTTGCCATACATATTCTCCTTAGAAAAACAAACAAGCGTGGACAGCATGCTTGGAGGAAATCGGAGGTGACACAAAAGACTGAGTTGGCCAAATGCTATTTTTCTGAGAATTGACCCCAGATGTAGATAAAGACTCAGAGTTTCCATCAAAGTAGTATTTTAAATTTAGATGGTGGAAGTGTATGCAAAATCAAATCAGCTCTGTTGATTCCTTTTCTTACAAATTAAGATAAAGACATTTCTGTTTTTTTGTGCTTGATTTATAATCTATGAGTGTCATTAAGAACACATCATTAATTTTTACTTGTGGACTATTCCATTTCACAGTGCTGCCAATACTTTAGCCCAATAGTTAAATCAGATCAGTGTCTAATAATGGGATTATTGGCTGATGTAAGAAATTGCTTAGTTTTGTACAAATTACTTTTATTTTCCATTCAATATAAGTTGATAAGACAAAAAAAGATGTTGCATTTAATTCTTTTCCAAAACTCACTGTCATTATGCAGATATGTATCTGTTTCAATCTTGTTTATTGGACATATATATTGTAATTTTATTACTGAGAATCTTATTTAATTTGCAATCATTAAAGATTTAAAAGATTAAAATTTTAAAATGCTTCATTATTTTTCTGGCTATAGATACATAATTTATATTTTGTCATCATTTTTAAAAGAAAGCTGTTTGTTTTAAATTTATTTGAAAATAATTATTTGGTTCTCATTCATATACCATAATTTTTTATACTCTGGGAAACAATTGACTACAGATGTACCACTGAGATGATAAGTGTATCAAACACTTTTAAGGCAAATCCCAATTTAAGATATGTTATATGTGAAAAATGTTTATTTTTTTAAATTTGGGAAATATGGTGTATTTTTGCCTGAAGATTTTCAATAACTTTAAGTTGGCAAAACCTGTAGAAACTGACTCTCATTTTTAACACATATTTGGGATTTTCAGAATTAAGTGAAAATCCCAAGTCATGGATATTTTTAAAAAACTCTCCTTGCTTTCAGTCTCAATCTACCAAATGAGAACCATGAAAAACTTTTTCACAATTCTGTTTACTTCTTGATAAATAAAGCATGTGAATGATGCTTGCTCCTCTCCTCCCCACCTCCAAAGACTTGGTACATTCTCCGGGAAGCATATCTTTACTTGACAAGGTTTTTATTAGCTTTATTTTTTAATGCAATATATAATGAATATTATATAAACTTGACCTTAGAATCAAAGCTTTGTAAAGGTGTGGGCTCTGTGTTAGAAACTCCCTTGCTGGTCCCTAATGCTGTCCTGACAACCAGTAGCTATTTAATAAACATGTCTTCAAATAATGAATTAAAAAGGACTAACTGTTTCCTTTTGTGATGATTCATACACATATTAATACTTTCAATACCAACATAAAAGGAACATTAGAAAGAGAGCAGATAGGGATAGTAATTTTTATTGGTTAATTCTTTGAGAGAGAGAGATAGGGGTTGTTCCACCCATCTATGCATTCATTAGTTGATTCCTGTATGTGACCCCACAACTAGGCACAGAGGGACAACCCTCTAGCCAACTGAACTTCCTGGCCAGGACCAATAATTTTTAAGTCTTGATTCCCCCAGTGAGTTATTCTGTGATGTGATGCTTCCATTGCTATGTTTTCTTCTCTTCACATTTTAAGTGTCGATGTCGTTTAGTATTTGATGGCATGTTTGATTCCCATATGTTTTGCAGGTATTTCCTTCTCATCTTATCCCTTTGGACTTTATATAATAAAGTGTTCTCTCAGCGAGTACAGTGACCTGAGGGTTGACAGTGCTTATGCTTGATTTCAGGAAGAACATAAGTTAAAATACGCTTTCTACAAATTCCCCACCCTTCAAACACCTGTATTAACAAAACTTGGTTTAAATTCTCTCTGTTCAAGTAACTGATATGGCTTCTGTCTCCTGATTAGATCCTGACTGACCCAATGAATTAAGTATAAATAAACTACAATATTGGTGACAATTCTCACATTACAAAATTTTATTGGAATGATCACCAGGGAATTCTTTGTTATTTATTTCTATATTTACAAAAATATTAAAAACATACATCAAGCAGATGAACCATTATAATGGTTCATTACTTATTAAGATGTATATACTACATGTACTTGCAATTTTTTCTGTGTCACTCATCTGGGGTCAAAGAGGTATTTTTTTTTCTAAAACAGATAATTTAAGAAGAGTGCAGTACCCTCTGGATTAATCATTTTAATATGTTTTGAATTTTTTCACACATTTCTTCTACCCTCCAATTTTAGTACTGTAACCTTGACTAAAGTGCCGCTTGTTTGTTGATGTCTGTGTGTACATGTGTGTTCACCTTCCCCGACCCCGTCCACCACTTCATGAGCCCGTGGGCATTGAGCAGATCTGCCCATGAAGACCACTCAGCAGAGAAGCTGTGCATTTCCTTTGGGACAAAAATATGGAATTTCCACCCCCAAAGTAATATATTATACATTTTATATATGTATATATTCTCATTTTAGTTATGGTCCATAAATAAATTTAATATATTTAGGAACCATAAGTGCATAACATCTCTAAGTATTTTTTTTACCTACTCCAGGCATACACTATTTGATTATTACTTTCAAGATTGTGAGAGACTGTTCTATTCAAAGTGTGAAAAACTAGTAAACAAATCTTATTTAAAATTTGACTTTTGTCATTGTTTTGGAATACTTGCTATATTACATGTAATTTTCAGGTGCTTAGGGAAAAATGCTAAATCATATTTATCTTGCTTTGGAAACTAAAATGTTGAGACTATCTGTTCATTTGTACTGTGTTATTTGCAAGTAGCTAGGTGATTGTATTTGTTTTATTAGGGACATTTTGAACTTGAAGTTGCTAACACCATGAGAACATTCAATATGCTTAATTGTGAAAGAATGGGTGTTACTGACTTGCAAAGAATTTTCATTTGTAATATACTCAAATGTTTATAATTCAAGTCAAGTAAATATGAGTTTTGTAGCTCTCTGATATTTCTTAAGAAAGAGTGGTCGAAGTAAAAATTTTACCATTTGCATTAGTCTTCTTTGTTGCTATACAAAATTACCATAAAATTAATGGCTTAAAACAACACAAGTTTCTTCTGTAGGGTTCTGTAAATCAAAAATGTCCGTGGGTCTACCTGGACTAAAGCCTAGGTGTCAGCAGGACCGTGTTCCTTTCTGGAGGTCCTCGGAGAGAATCCACGCCTCAGCTGTTTCAGCTTTTAGACGCCCTGCACTCCTTGCCTGGTGAACCCCTTCCTACATCTTCGAAGCCAGAGACATTGCATCCCTTTGCCCCGACCCTTCTTATGCTGTCACATCTCTTTCTGATCACATTCAGAAAGATTCTGTACTTTAAATGACTTGTGTGATTAGATTGAGCCTAATGGATAATCCAGAATAATCTCCTTGTCTCAATGTCCTTAACCTTCATCTTATCTGTGAAGCGCCCCATGCCATGAAAGGTAACACATTCACACTGTTGGGGATTAGGATGCGGGAAAATTTGGAAGCCATTATTCTGCCTATGACACCATCTCACTGATTTTTTGATTTAGCTCTATTGTAGCCATCCAATGTCAAAAATAACAGATCACACATGCTCAAATGTAGAGAGAACAGTGAATTTACTGTTCAATCTCTTCTTATTACTGTGACTCTGATCTCGGTTGGAATGGATAAAGAGGTGGGGAGAAAAATCTGATCCACCCGAAAGACTCTAAAACTACAAACATACTGTTGCCAGTGAAATAAAGAATTTGGTGTAAAACCATACCCCATTATCTTTTCTCCCACTCTCACACAGAACATTGCTTTCCCAAGCCTCTTTTACTAATGGGATGTTGTCATGGTGACCTGTTTGGGGGACAGAAAAAAAGAGTGAGGACTATTGTTTGAGTTTCTATGGTCCTATTAACTTTGGCTTGATTTAGAAAGAATGAAAGAAATCCGACTTGACTAAGAACTTGTTTGCTATGTTTCAGTCGTTCAAAAACAATAGTAAAGGGGATAAAGCTTTCTAAGTGCAAACAATGAATGAAGTGTTAATCATCTAAAATATTAATTTTTATTTGTGCTTACAACTATTTGCCATAATAATGTCAATGTACTGGAGAGATATGTACCTCCTGGAAAAGTTAACTACCGATTTATATGTTTACTCTATGCAAGTACAGTTTTAAATGCTTTACATTTGAGCCTCATCACAATTCCATGAGCTAGATACTGTTATTATCCCCATTTTACAGGCAAGGAGTCTGAGGCACAAATAGGGTGAGTGTCTTGCTCAGGCTTCCATAGCTAATAAGTGGTAGAGGCTGAGAGTTAAACCCATGCAAAGAGGCTCTGGAATCCATGTAAATTAAACACTGAGAGATACTGAGGTTTGAGAGGAAGTTACAGTTCAATAGTAGTGTACCATTTCAACAATATTTGGCATACTAAGTTGTTGTACTTTATTCGTATCATATTTGTGGTGAAACCAGGCCTCATCTGAATTCCTTCAGCACAATTTATTACCATCCATAGGGCCACTAATATTATTAAATTAATGCTAGTACTATTATCACTAAGGAAATAAAACCTTAGATTTTTAAATTGGAAAACTTGGTCTCCACATTTTCAATCAAGAAAAGGACTCAAATCAATTTCAATCATGCATCTATCTCATCCAGAAAAGACTGGCAAACTTTAGCAACCAAAATTAGCGTCCACCCAGAATTCGTAACTTTGGCATTTTGAAGAAAATGCAAATTTTCTGCTGTTTTATCCCATTCCCTTTGGCAAAATGAAGCTTCCATTCTTTAAAATAATTATTGTTGTCAACGTTTCTTTAAAAAACTAGAAGTAAATAGAAATGACACACAGGCAACATTGTTCACATAACTGGAGTTGCTGTGGAATCGTTGTAAATGAATTGTTAACAAGCATATTTTTTAAAAATTTAGACATCAGTCAAGACCGTCAGAGTTTTTAGTTTTATCCTTTCATGACTTAAAATTTAAACCTTACTTCACAAAAATCTACACAGCAGCGATCCAAATTAGAACTAGGTTACTAAAGGGAATTCAGTACCACCAAATTTACACACACACACACACATTTACATGTTTTATAAATATAGTGAAGTAGTATTATTTTGAAATGCAAATTAATTAAAAAATCTGCTATGTAAAGAGTTATTTTTATACTTTTTGTCATAAAATATGTATTACAGAATATTTCTTTAACCATTGGTAAGTATATTACATATGTTCACAAAGTTTTGTAACTATCACCACTATCTTTACCTAAAATTTTCTCACCATTCCCACAAAAAACTCTGCACTCATTAAACAATAATTCCCCCTTCCCCTTCCCACCAGTCCCTGGGACCACCATTCTACTTTTTGTGTCTATGAATTTGACTATTCTAGGTACCTCATATAAGTGGAATTATAGAATATTTGTCCTTTTGTGTCTGGCTTAATTCACTAAGAATAATGTTTCAAGGTCTATTCACACTGTATATTCCAGTGTGTGTGTGTGTGTGTGATTTTGTTTATCCTTTCTTCTGTTGATGGACACATGGTTTTTTCAATTTGGCTTTTGTAAATAATATTGCTGTGAATATTATTATACAAATATCTGTTTGAGGTCTGTTGACACCAAGAAGAATATAACCTGCTGAAAATTACTCCTTGTGGTTAATTGGGCTCAAATTCATAAGCAGAGTCTAGAAGTCTTCTTGTCCCTCTCACATGCAGCATTTCAAGGAAAAACCACAGAATGAGCCGCCAAGCCCCCTGCACTGTGCTTTAGCCCTCTGAGTCGACCTTATAGGAGAGCTCCTGGGGTCACAATTCAACCAATGGAACTGAGACTTCCCCTGTTTAATAGGAGCTGTGCAGCTACATCATCATTTGCATTTTCACCAGTCAATTGAAGTGGCATCATTCCAACCTATCAGTATGGGGCTACTTGGACCAGTGAAATGCTGAGGATTTAGAATACTGAAGTTCGTGAAAAAAATAAACCCATCACAGGGAGTGAGGATAGGCACTCTTCTGTACATCTTAGAATCCCCTCTTTCTTGGTGGAGTGAATTTTGGTTTTCATCCGAGAGTGTATTTCCCCAGCTGGGCCAGCCACATTGGATGGAGGAGTCTCTCCAGAGCAACTCTGTCTCATGGGAGTGGAGCACAGCTGAATCCCCAGGCCAGAGCTGTAACACTGGAGCTGTAACACCCGGGCTGCCTCCCTTGAGATTTCTGCCGCCATGTTATAGCATAACTGACCTTTTTATTGCACTGAGTATGAGGAGGGACCAACCCTCCCCCTGGAATTTATTTATTAAAAACTGTGTATTTATTCTTTCATCTTTAAACTTAAGTCACCTTCAAAGTACTCTCCATTTGATGTTATGCACCTATGAAGATGTTTTTCTCCACTGCTCAAAACAGTTTTTCAATGTGGTGATTCTGATGCCTTTTGGTGTTTCTGCCATTTTTTGTTTCACCTCTTCCAAATTAGCAAAATGTTTCCCTTTGAGGACATTTTTCATCCAGGGAAACAAAAACAGCAAAAAAAAAAAAAAAATCTCAGGGCAAGATCAGGTGACTAGGAAGGGTGGGGCAACAGGGTCATGCCATTTTTTGGTCAAAAACTGCTGAACACTCAGCACTGTTTGGACAGGGGCATTATCATGAAATAGGCAAACACGTTGAAATAATCTTCAGAAAACATTCACTGAAACTGAACACATTCTCTCACAACAATTTGAGCTGGTACAGATGGGTTCCTGGAATAATTGCCTAGTAGGGGAAGCCCTCCAGAAGGTAATTCTGGGGGTCCCTCCTCATGGTCCCCCTCTTTACTCCACCCCAAAACGGGGATTCATGTTGGCATTGAATTGGTGGCAATGATCTTTGATTCACAGTATTTACTTTTCATTATTTTAGATTTATTGCTAAAATGATATTTTTAACTTTATATACATACATACATACATATATATACACACACACATATATACTTTGAGGAACCACTGCATTATTTTTCACAGTGACTGCACCATTTTACATTTCCATGGGTAATGCACAAGGGTTCCAGTTACTCCGAATGCTCATCAATATTGTTATGTTCCATTTTTTAAAATTATATACATCACAGAGGTGTAGAGTGGTATCTCATGAAGATTTTGATCTATGTTTATGTAATTACTAATGATGCTGAGCATATTTTTCATATATTCATTGACCATTTGTATATCTTCCTAGAAATATCTATTCAAGTCCATGGCTCATTGTTTAATTTTTTTTTTTTTTAGTTGTAGGAGTTCTTTATGTATTCTGAATTTTAATTCCTTACCAGATATAAAATTTGCAAATATTTCTCCCATTCAGTAAGTTGTCTTTTTGCTTTCTTGACAGTATTCTTTGATATGCTAAAGTTCTTAATTTTGATAAAGTCCAATGTATCTACATTTATGTTGTTGCCTGTTCTTTTGGTGTTTCTATTCATGAACATGAAATGTCTATTTATTTAGGTCTTCTTGAATTTCAGCAATATTTTGCAGTTGATAGTATACAAGTCTTTCACCTCCATGGCTAGATTTATTCCTAAATATTTGATTATCTTATGTACCATTTTAAATGAAATTGCTTCTTGAGTTTCCTTCTTGGGTTATACATTGCTGGAGTAAAGAAACACAACTAACTTTTATGTGTTGATCCCATATCATGCAACTTTCATGAATTTATTTATCACCTCTAATAGTGTTTTGAGTGGATTCTTTAGGATCGTCTGTAGGTAAAATCTTACACTGGTAACCACTGATCTGTTCTGTAATAACATAATATCGTCTTTTCAAGAATGTCATGTAAATGGATCTATACCACATGCGATCTTTTGAAACTGGCTTTTTTTTTTCACTTAGCATAATGCCCTTAAGATCCATCCAAGTTGTTTTATCAGTAGTTATTTCATTTTAATTAATGAATTTTTTTCATATAATCATATCACAGTTTGTTTATCCACTCATCTGTTGAAAAATATTTGCATTGTTTCCAGTGCTTAGCTGTAATGAAAAAGCTGCAATGCATATTCATATACAGTTTTTTGTGTGAACCTAAATTGTGTGAGGTTTTTGTTTGTTTGTTTGTTTTTTGAGATAAATACCCTTCAATTTCTGAGTCTTATGGTAAGTGTATATTTAGCTTCATAAGAAACTGTTTAACTGTTTTCTAGAGTAACTGTATCATTTTATGTTCTCACTGGCTGTCCTAAAAGATCCAATTGCTTCTCAATAGCACTTGATACAGCTGGCATTACAGCTAGTCTCACTGTAAATGGGACTGGGTTTTAAATTTGGATTTTCAGTTATTCATATAGAAATACACTTAATCTTCATGGATTGACCCTTGCATCCTGTAACCTTGCTACACTCGTTATGTTTAAGACATTTTGCTATGAGTTTTGCTAGATTCCCTGGATTTTCTGAATAGGCAATCACATCATCTGCAAATGGGAATGGTTTTCTTTTCTTCCAATCTCTGTATTTTTTTCTTTTCTTTTCTTGCTTTAATGAATTGAGTAAGACATCTATTACTACGATGAAATACAGAAGTGAGAGTGGAGTCCTTGCTTTTTTACAGACTTTAGGAGAAAATTATTCATTTTATGACATTACTTATGATATTAGTTATACATTATTTTATAGATGCTCTTCTATACCTAGTTTGTTAATAACTTTTACATGATGAGCATTAAGTTTTATCAAATGCTTTTTCAATACCAGTATGATCTTGTAGCTGTCAGTCTTTAGACCATTCATTGGTGATTACAGTGATTGATTTTTAAGTAAGTTTTGCATTCCTGGAGTAATCCTCACTTGGTCATGTTGCATTATTCATTTTATATAGGAGTATATGATTTACTAATATTTTGTTAAAATTTTGTATCTATATTCTTGAGAAATATTATTTAGAGTTTTCTCTGCTTGTTCTCTTTTTGTCTAGATTTAGAATTAGCATAATGCTGATCATATAAATGAATTCGAAAGTATTTTCTCCTTTTCCAATTTTGGGAAAAGATTGTATAGAATTAATTTTATTTCTTCTTTAATTGTTTTTTTTTAAAGATTTTATTTATTTATCTTTAGAGGGGAAGGGTTAGGAAGAGAAATATCAATGTATGGTTGCCTCTTGTGTGTCCCCCTGCTGGGAACTGGCCTGCAACCCAGGCATGTGCCCAGACTGGGAATCGAACCGCGATCCTTTGCTTCGCAGGCCCGTGCTCAATCCACTGAGCTACACCAGCCAGGGCTCTTCTTTAATTGTTTTATAGAACTCACCAGTAAAACTACTTGGGCCTGGAATTTTTCTTTTTCAAGATTTTTAACTATAAATCTAGTGCATTTAATATATATAGGGCTATTAAAGTTATCTATTTCTTCTTAAGTGTATTTTAGTGGTTTCTATCTTCTAAGAAATAGGTTCATTCATCTAAGTTGTTGGA
Organism: Carollia perspicillata; assembly: GCA_004027735.1. NCBI lineage: Eukaryota > Metazoa > Chordata > Mammalia > Chiroptera > Phyllostomidae > Carollia > Carollia perspicillata. The sequence goes on from PVKM010017259.1 coordinate 21,759, forward strand.
TTTATGAGTTCTTTTTAAGTTGTTTGTACTGTTTTCTTATTATCCTTTTAGTGTCAGTAGTCTATAATAATAGTGTTATGGAAGAAGCTCCTAGAAATTTGGTAGTAAGGGCGGCAAAAGTAAGGGTGGCCAAAGGTCAGGGTCTATGTGGCCTGAGGCAAGGCAGCCAGAGAACAAAGAGAAAGAGTCCTTTGTTCTGAGGACTGATAAAGTTGGCCAGGATGGGTGTAGGGAAGTTACATATTGATTGACAGGTAAAGGTGGTGCCACTTTTCCTGACAAGGTGGCATATATACCCAAACTTAGATATGTGTGGGGGGGTCCGTTAGCCTAAACTTTTATCTTGCTCCAGATTCCATATGTTCGTCTTCTTGGAAAACAGATACATGACAAGAGGTAGTTAAATAAAGTTTGTGCAGCTACCTAAAGTTATTTGTGGGCTATTTCTGTAAGAATTAGGGACTCCCTAATAAAACAGATAGTGATTATAAAACACTGTTTATAATTGCTACTGGGGCATTTTTTATCTGAGATGCTTTAAAATCATTGTCATGTAAGTACAACTTCTGTGTCATCTCAGTGTTTGTGTTTCTTGATTATCTTTTTCATTCTCGTTGAGATTTTCTGAAATTTAGTACAGTGCTTAATTTCAGATTGTATGGCAGGCATTTCAAATATTATATTCTGAGCCTCTGGTTCCTGTTTAAATTTACTATTTCAGCTGGTAGTCAACAGATTCGGGTTCTGAATACACCTTCCGACTACTTTATGAGCTGTGGTTCAAATGTTAATTTAACAATCAAAGCCTTCTCTGACCTATTGTGGCCTGCTCTGTTTGTTGCTATCCAGAGGCTAATTTGAAACCTGAGTGGCTTTATATTCAGTAGTTCAGTTCTCAAGTCATTTGTTGTGTAAATGCTGGTCAGGCCCATGCAAGGGCTGCTTGGAATCTTTTCAGGATTTATATACACAAATTTAAAGCATTCCTTTCTTCACTTGTCTCTTCTCTGCAGTTCTGTCTCTACTGTTTAACTCTGAGAGACTAGGGTACCACCTATTTGTTTTTGTTCACATAGAGCAGGCAGATATGGTTGACAGTGCTCCTCCTTACAGTCTCCACTAGGCCACTGGGGAGAAGGAAGGGCATGGCATTTGCTCACAGTACCATAGAGTGAGTATATTCAACAGGGCTGTCTTCTACCTGCTTCTCAGCATCTTTGAAGGAGGGAGAGTTGTCTTTGCTCACATTATTGAAAATTGGGAATGATTAACAAGGCTTCGTCCCACAGTCTCTACAATGACTGGTGTAGGAGAGGTAGGTGCAAAGCTGAGTTCTTTCTGGTCCCAAGGCTACGTCTTTTTAATGACTCTGCCTATTTTATTTTTTCTTAACATTGCCCGTTGCTAGTTCATGTGATCCACTCCTATTTCTCCTTTAAGATTTAGGTCAGAGTTTATCTCTTCCTTTTCATATTGCACACACTCTAGTGCTACTATTGAGGCTAAGGGTTGCTTGATGAGCAAATTTCTTGGAAGAAATTTTACCTGCATCTATATTTAACCACATAAACATTGATAGAGAATGCTGATTCCTTCTTGCATGAGTATTTCTGAGGGCAAAAGTCCTGATAGGAGTAGAGAAATAGGGACATTGGTTTCTGGGAAGAAGAGGAAGGCTTAACACACCAACTTTAGGATTTTCTGCAGTCCAGGAAGGGTACAGAAGAGAACCTTAGATGGTTCTGTGGTTCCACTTAAGGAGCAGGGAAGGTGGAGGGAGCAGAAACAATGGACACCTGGACAGACACTCAAAGAGAATTGCTCCATCCAGTGGTGAGGCTGTAGGTATGGATCTCATGTCCTACCACTTTTCCACTTCCCTCATTAAGACAGCTCCAGCCTCACAAGCTATCTTTCTGCATCTTGAATGTGCCATGGTTTTCAAAGACTTAGGGCTTTTGTGCTTGATATTTTCTCTGCCTGGAGTGTTCTGGACCCTGAACTTTCACATGCCTTCCTGTCACTAGAAACATCTCTTCTACCTCTACTTTCTAGAACATCTCTCAATATTAGTTTTATTACACATATCACTACCTGGATTTGTTTGTGAAAATTTTTACTGTCTGTCTCTACCCCCTAGACTATTAATGAGAGGGGGAATATTGGTTGTCTTATCCACAACTGTAGTTCCAGTGTCTAGACTGCTGCCTGCAATAGTATGTTCTCAACACATATTTGTGGAATAAATTATATTCATGTCTTTTTTAGGATTAAATGCTGTTTAACCTATTGACTACATGCATAATCTAGGCAATTATGAATCATTTTTATATATTTAAATTTATTTTTAAAAATAGTTTTATTAACAAACTGTATGACACTTTTTTTCAGGCATATTCTCAGTTGTAGGACTTGTGAAGGGATCCTTGTGAAAGGATTTTCTAGTGCAATGTTGTAAATAAGTACACTAAAACTATAACAATTATATCAAAAAAGATAATTAAAGTATGAGATATTAAGTTCAGTATATTTAATGGCAAATAGCTAATCTGAAGAACTGGAGATTTTTTTAAAATACAGAGTTAGCATGTTTGGCTGGATATTTAGACATCACACTGACATAAAACAACAATTGTAGATTCAATAACTAGCTTGATTTGTCAGTTTAGCGAAACTACTCAGTTCTACTTCTAAAGATTCATTAAATTGTCCAGGTTAATACATGTAGGCATTTTACCTAAACTTATACTCAAGTAGATTCTTACTTCATAGATTTAGAGTTGGCAACAAAGTACTATCAATTCTCGTTGTTCACAGTAGTTAGGTTCTGTAAAGTTTCCTTGAATACTAACTTAGTGAATATTGAACCATCATTGCTTTTAGGGGAAATATAGGGTTAGGTTCCTCTGAGCCTGTCATTCAAATATTTTTGACAACTAAGCAATACCTAATCTTGCTTCATGTATGTTTCTCTTTAAAGATACCTTATATAATACATGTGTGTATTCTTGATTCATTAACATTGAATATATAGCCCATGATAATATAACTCATGCCTGAACAAAGCTTATCTTATAATACATGTGTTTTCTCCTTAAGGCACATTACAATCTCCTTGAGCTTAGGAACACTAGGCAGCAATTCAACAACCTGCTTAGAGGTCATTTTAAGCAACAAAATCACCAACCAAAAAAAACTTCAAAGATATGAAAAATGTGACTCTAAGTAGATGGCAAAGGACACACTTGTTTACAGTATAAGATTTGAAATAAGAAGGCAGAGGATTGCCTTGTTTGACCAGCTGATAAACTGTATGTTGGGTGACTAAAATTGTTTTTTTACTGCTCTGTACATGTTCATGAATGACCATAAAACCACTGTGAGTATTGATTTTGGGGCTGCAAAGTAATTTTATTAAGCTGAAAAATTGGAAAATAAAAAATGCATGAATAATGAAGATTAACTGTATTTACACTCCAAACCTAGAACCTGGATACCATTGAGAAATGAAGACACACACAATGGCAAACTTCCTAAGAAAAGCATATGATCTGGCAGTCACAGGGGCCTGTACACTTGTACTTCGGTAACAGATACTACCATAATTTCAGCTGTTAAGAGCTTGAAACATTCCCATAATGTCTCTAGTATTCTTCAGCTTCTTCGGTAATTTTGGGGGGAGTTAAAACAACACAGATTTATTATTTTGAAGTTTTTTGTGGGTCAGGAGCCCAGTTATAACTTAGCTGGTCCTCAACAAGGATGCAGAGTATTTGCACACCTCAGTTGCTTGAGGCTGTAGAGTGGAGGGCGATAGTTTCTTGTTGTCTGTTGCTCTGGAGGCCACCCTCAGTCCCTTGTTAACGGATCTTCCAACATGGCCACTTCCTTCTTCGGAGCAAGCAAAGGATTGAATTTTCTTACAAGATGAAGGTCATAATCCTATACTTCAGCAACATTTCATGGAACAGAATCCAAAGAATCCAAAAGCAATCTGGGAATACCATTTCATACTCTCATGTGTGAGGAAAAATATTCTTAAGAACAGTAATGTCAGAGTGGGAATTTATTATTTTACTTTTTTTTTACTGGATAACTGTTATCAGTCAATGTCAATTTTAAAAGAGTTAATAAACACAGATTTTTTTTCTTTCAAAATAAGAGTAAAATAATTTGTAAATAAAAAATAAGATGAAAATAGAAAAAGAACAAATGTTCAGAAAGAAACTGCACAAACCCATAATATAAGCCTAATGTCATCATTGAATAAAGAGACAAAGGTCATCATTTCTGATGACAAAGATTAACAAAAAGAGCCTCTGTTTGCTAATGATGAGAGAACATGGCATTCAACATTAAATGTCATAACCTTTGTTTTTCCTTTATCTGTTCTGGTTTTAATTGGGACAGCATGCCTTCTGTGGGAAATATAAATGCAATTGACTAAAATTAGGACTC
>PVKM010017260.1:0-26120 GCA_004027735.1 Carollia perspicillata
GGCGGGCATATGCACGCTCGGGACCTTGCTAGTCTCCCCAATGACCTTCCTGTGAGGTTGGGATCCTCTCCCGGCACCCTTTCAGTCAGTGTTTTTAGGCTTTATTCCCCTTCGCTGGGCTGGGCTGTCCGCTCTTGCCTAGTTTATCTGTGTGCGAATGCGTGTCCGTGGTCGGCCAACTGCCCTGCGTGCCCTGCACGCTCTGCTCGTCTCGTCCCTGTGTCTGGGTTCTGCAAGCTCCACGCCACCTACCCTCCCCGGTGCTCCCGATCTTGGCAGCCACCGTGTTTTCCTGCCACGTTCCCTCTCCGCTGGCTGCTGACTCCACCTCTCTTACCGGTCTGGTTGAATGGTTGTCAGACTTCCATAGTTCAATTTTCTGTGTTCTGGTTGTGTTATTGTTTGTAAATATTTGTTGTTCTTAATCTTGGTTGTGAGAGGAGGTACAGTGTTTCCACCTATGCCTCCATCTTGGCCAGAAGTCCCTCCGGACCTAGAAATTATTATGCTGAGTGAAATAAGTCAGTCAGAATAACACAGATATTTTATGATCTCACTTTTATGTGGAATTTAATGAACAAAATAAACTGATGAACAAAATAGAAACAGAAGTATGGACACAAGGAACAGACTAATGGCTGTCAGAGGGAACAGGGAGACTGGATGAAAGAAGATGAAGGGATTGACAAAGAATTTACGAGGGGGAACCCAAAAAAACCCCTGGAAATTATCTTCTGTAGGGTGGGCCCCTTCTAGGCTTCCCCTGCTAGGTAAGTGTTCTAGGAACCCATTTGTATCAGTGTACTAGCTGGCATTGTAAAGAGGCTGCATTTGACTTCAGTGAATTTCTTTTGAAGACTCAATGCATTGCCCATTTAATGATGGCTGATTTATGATTGTACCTGCCCATACCACACTGAGTTTTCAGCAGTTTCTGTCCGAAAATGGCATGACCCCTATTGGCCACCCTCCCTATTTACCCAATCTCATGACCAGCAACTTCTTTTTGTTTCTCTGGATGAAAAAAGTCCTCAAAGGGAAATGTTTTTCCAGCGTGGAAGAGGTAAAACAAAAAACAGCAGAAGCACTAAAAAGTATCAAAATTGACAAGTTCGAAAATAGATTTGAGCAGTGGAAAAAAGTCAATAGGTGTATTGCATCAAATGGAGAGTACTTTGAAGGTGACTGAGTTTAAACATGTAAAAATAAACATATCATTTATATAAACAAATTGGGGGGGTTGGGTTCCCCCTCTTATATGCATAATCCATAGATAGACACAGACAATGGTGTGATGATGGCTGGAGGGAAAGTGGGTGGGGTCTAGTTAGAGGTGAGCAAAGGAGGGGAGATGGAGACATCTGCAGTAGTGTCAACAATAAAAAAATAAATACATAAATAAAACATAAATCAACTTTGTGTTCATTGAATAAACCAAAGTTGGTTGTGATGTAACCCTTTATTTATGTTAGATGTTATTTTTCTAACATCTTGAGTTAAATACATTGCTTTTTCAGCTTTCTTTTCAGAGTATGTGCTTTTAAGACAATAAATTACCCTCTAATGTAGTTTAGCTGCAGCTCTCATTATGCCATGTGGTATATTTGTTTTCATTCAGATAAAAATATTTTCCTATTTCCGTAAATTATGTATCAAATATATTGCTTAATTTCCAAACATTTGAGAACATTAGTAAATGTTCCATGTGCTTTAACAGAATATTTGACTTGACTGACACACTCAAAAATTATGTTACATTAAATATTTAAAACCTATTAATACAGTTCCTTGCAAGTAAATCAGCCATTAATCACTTAGAACTTGAAACTGGGAATATGTGAAAATAATTTGAGAGTAATTTGCAGGACACTGTTCTAGATCTAACCTCATATTCCTGGTGTTATTGATTATTATTTCATTTTTTTAATGATGTGTTGTTTTGGGAGCTTAAAGCAGTATTAAAATAGAAGAGGTATTTTTACTTCTATTATTAATACACTTGAAATCTATTGAAATGCTTAATATTAGTTGTGCTGTTTTACTTTATTTTTTAAGATTTTATTTATTTTGAGAGGGGGGGAAAGAGGAAGAAAGAGAGGGAAAGGAACATCAATATGTGGTTGCCTCTTGCATGTCCTCTGCTGGGGACCTGGCCCACAACCCAGGCACGTGCCCTGACTTGGAATCGAACCAGTGAGCGACCCTTTGGTTGGCAGGCTGGCACTCAATCCACTGAGTCACACTAGTCAGGGCACTTGTGCTCTCTTAAATATTTTGCGGTCATGACACCTTGGACCCATTGTCCTTGAATTTTTTCTAAACAAAAAAATAATTTTTTTAATTTATTACTTTAAAGGAAAGGAGGAGGTGGAGAGATAGAGACACACATACACATCAACTTGTTGTTCCGCTTACTTATGCTTTCATTGGCTGATTCTTGTATGTGTCCTGACTGGGATTTGAACCCATAACCATGGCAAATCTGGATGACACTCTAATCAACTGAGCTACCTGGCCAGGCCTTAATGAAATGTTTTAACTAATTTTCTAGTATATGATTTAAAAGGATGGGAGGTCTGTCTGCTGCCTTTTAGTTTGGCTCACTGATTAAGCTAATAGAAAACTTGGCTGCTAAGAATATAGTCCGTTTCTGGAATTTTGAAGAAAAGTTAGTAAATTCTAGGGCTATTATGAAGTTTGTTAATGTATGGCAAAGCCCTGGACAATATTTGGATCTACATGACTTCTATATAATTTAGGGGGGTTATGAAAGGTTTCTGACAATTTGTTGAATGAATGAATGAAACAAACAGAAATAAAGGTTGATAACAAGTATCAGTAAATTAAACCCAGAGGTAGAATTGAGATGCGCTCTTTAATGCTTGAGAATGGTGATCAATACCCTCACTCTCATTGATCAGACCACATTTAATTGATAACTAGCATTAAATTGATGACTGTTCAGTATAGAAGTAAAGGTTTATTAGTGTTTTTTGTTTTTAGATTTTATGTCTTTTATTTTTAGACAGAGTAGAAGGGAGGAGAAAGAGAGAGAGAAACATCGATGTATGAGAGAAACATTGATTGGTTGCCTTTCACATGCCCTCAACCAGGGACCTGGCCCACAACCCAGGTGTGTTCCCTGACCAGTAATTGAACCTTCAACCTTTCTGCTTTGCAGGACAATGCCCAACCCACTGAGCCACACCAGCCAGGGCAAAGGTTTTGACTGCCTCTTTTTAATAATGAGAAATGTAAGAATTACATAGAATCTTCCTTAGATTTTCATCCAGATCCCCAGTTTTTAATACTGGCTATATATATATATATATATATATATATATATATATATAGCCAGTTTTTAATACTGGCTATATATATATATATATATATATATATAGCCAGTATATATATATACACACACATATATATATGTGTGTGTGTGTGTGTATATATATATATACACACATACATACACACACACACCTTTTCCTGGCTTATTTGAAAGTATGTGGTGTTTTTCAAAAGCTACATTACATAACACATTCACTACTATTTGCACACAAAAATAGTCTAACCCACAAGTAAGGATCATTAGTTTGCATGCACTATTGAATAAATTAATATATTGCTGCATTCCATCTTAAAGCAATGTAAGTTTTTAAAAAATACTCACCCAAGGAGTTTACTGATTTTAGAGAGGAAGATAGAAACATTGATGTGAGAGAGAAACCTCAATTGGTTGTTTACTATACATATCCCAAATAGTGATTGAACCTATAACCTTTTGGTTCATGGTATGCTGCTCCAACCAACTGAATCACATCTGCCAGGGCTACTTACGAAGTTTTCATTTCAGTCCATTCTGTGTAGTTACTTTAGGTCTGAGTTTGTAAGGCTACCAGGCAGGCCTCCCTGAGCTTGTCAGGTTTAGTATATGGACCCTTTTTGTCCACAAGTGTGTAGCTAGAATGTTTCTCTGCAGTTCCTATGGGAAACTGTTTCCTAAGTGTGTTCTTGTTCCTTAATGAGATGGGGTATTGAACAGAAAATATCTCTGTATAAATGGACTCACAACATCTGTTTTTCTGTGACTGGGTTATTTTACCTAGCTTAATTTTTTTTTAATTTTTATTTAATTTTTTAGAGAGAGGGTAAGGGAGGGAGAAAGAGAGGGATTCAATGTTGAGAGACATCAATTTGTTGCCTCTCACACACATCCCCAACCAGGACCAGGCATGTGACCAAACCAGGAATCAAACCAATGGCCTTTTGCTTTGGGGGATGATGCTCAACCAACTGAGCCACACCAGTTAGGGCTGACTGAATGTTTTTAAGGTTCATCCATGATGTAACATATGTCAGGATTTCCTCCCCTTTTAAAGCTGAATAACATTCCATTGTGTGGATGAACCACATTTTGTACATTCATCCATCATGGGACACTTGGGTGGTTTCTACTTTTTGGCCATTGTGAACAGTGCTGCATTAAGCTTGGGTGTACAAATATCTGTTTGAGTGCCTTTCCTGTTTCCAATACTTTAGGGTATATACTTAGGTGTGTAATTGCCTAGACCATGAGGTACTTCTGTTTAACTTTCGAGGAATTGGCAAATGTTTTCCACAGTAGCTGCAGCATTTTATGGTCCTACCAGCAATGTAAGAAGTTTCTAATTTCTCCACATCCTCACCAACATGAGTTACTATCTATGTTTTTGTTTGTTTTGTTAGTCATCTAGTAGATGTGAGGTAGTATCTTGTGGTTTGTTTTTTGTTGTTGTGTTTGTTTTAATTAAATTTGTTGGGATAACATTGGTTAATAAGATTATATAGGTTTTAAGTATGCATTTCTGTGATACTAGATCAGCATATTGCCCTGTGTGGTCACCACCTAAGTCATACCATCTTCTGTCACCATGTATTAGGCCCCCCACCCCAAACCCCTTCGCACTTGCAACCACTATATTGCCTGTGTCCATGAATTTCAGTTATATCCCATATATGAGTGAAATCACATGGTTCTTAGATATTTCTGACTGACTAATTTTACTTAGCATAATATTCTCTAGGTCCATCCATGTTGTCACAAATGGCAGTATTTCATTTTTTCTTATGGCTGAGGAGTATTCCATTGTGTATATATTTCACATCTTTATTCAATACTCTATCAATACACACTTTGGTTGTCTCCATGTTTTGGCCACCATGAATAATCCTGCAGTGAACATAGGGGTGCATATATTTTGCAAATATATGTTTTTGAGTTTTTCGAGTAGATACCCAGAAGAGGGATTGCTGGGTCATATGGTACTCTGTCCTTAATTTTTTGAGGAACCAAGAGATGTTTTCATAGTGACTGTAGCAGTCTACATTCCCACCAGCTGTGAATGAGGGTTCCCTTTTCCCTACAACCTCTCCAACTCTTGTTATCATTTATTGATAATAGACATCCTAACAGGTGTGAGGTGATATCTTATGGTGCTTATGATTAGCATCTCCCTAATAGCTAGTGAGGTTGAATATTTTTTCATATATTTGTTTACCATTTGTATGTCTTTTGGGGGCAGGTATCTGTTCAGGTTCGCTGCCCATATTGAATTGTTTGGTGTTAAGTTTTATGAGTTCTTCATATACTTTGGATATTAACCTTTTGTTGGTGGTGCTTTTTGCAACTATCATTTCTCATTTGGTTGGTTGCCTTTTTGTTTTGTTGTCAGTTTCTTTTGCTGTGCAGAAAGAAGCCTTTTAGTTTAATATAGTCCCATTCATTTATTTTTGCCTTTACTTCCCTTGCCTTAGGGGTCAAATTCATAAAGTGTTCTCCATGACCAAGGTTTATAAGTTTAGTACCTATGTTTTCTTCTGTATAATGTATTGTTTTACATCTTATATTGAAGTCTTTGATCTACTTTGAGTTAATTTTTGTACATGGGGACAAACTGTAATATAGTTTTATTCTTTTACATGTGGCTTTCCAATTTTCTCAGCACTTTCATTGAAGAGGCTTTCTTTTCTCCATTATGTGTTTCTGGCTCCTTCATTGAAAATTACCTACCAATATACATGTTATTTTATATCCGAGTTCTCAATTCTGTTCCATTGTTTGTGCGACTGTTTATTCAGCCAATACTGTGCTGTTTTAATTATTGTCACTTTGTGGTATAATTTTATGTTAAGTAGTGTGTAGTACCTCTGACCTTGTTCTTGTTTTGTCAGAATTGTTTTTGCTAAAGGTGGAGGCATAGGTAGATAAACTTCGCTTCCTCACACAACTGAAAGGAGGACAACAACCAATTTAAAAGCAAAAAACAACCAGAACTGCCAGAAAATTGAACTGTGTAGATCTGACAACCAAGGAGTTAAAGAAGAAACATTCATCTAAACTGGTAGGGGGATGGCGAGTGGGGAGATGGGGAGCCAGGACAGAGAGGACTAGTAGCAAGATGGTGGCTAGCAGACCAGGCATGTGAGGTGGCTGCGGTGGCTGGTGGACAGGGTGGTCCCACATTCATGTTCAGATAAACCATGAGGAACAGCTGGGGAGTGAGATAGACCATGCAACCCAGGTAACAGTACAGGCAAAATAAACCATCAGTACTTCTGGCTGTAAAACCCTGTGCAAGTTGTGGCAGTGGGAGAAACTGCCAGTGTCTTGAAGTGGGGCAAAAACTGAAAAGGCGGCATTGTTCCCTCTCTGACTCCTCCCCTACAGTATGCAAACAGCAAAGTGGGTTACCCCACCCTGGCAAATACCTAAGGCTCTACCCTTTATAAAGTAACAGGTGCACTGACACAAAGACATACAGCCCAAATGAAAGAACAGATCAAAACTCCAGAAAAAGAACTAAGCCACAAGGAGATAGCTGACCCATCAGATGGAGAGTTCAAAACACTGATCATTAGGATGCTCACAGAAACCATTGATTAAAGACACAATAAAGGAATTAGTGAAGGCTATACAAAGTGAAATAAAGAAAAATATACAGGGAACCAACAGTGAAGGGAAGGAAACTGGGACTCAAATCAACAATTTGGAACAGAAGGAAGAAAAATATTCAGCCACAACTGAATGAAGAAACAAGAATTCAAAAAAATGAGGAGATGCTTAGGAACCTCCAAGACAGGATTAATCCTTCCAACATCCAAATCATAGAGGCGCAAGAAGGAGAAGGGGAAGAGCAAGAAATGGAAAACTTATTGAACAAATAATGAAAGAAAACTTCCCCAATCTGGTGAAGGAAATACACATGCAAGTCCAGGAAGCTCAGAGAGTCCCAAAGAAGTTGAACCCAAGGAGAAACACATCGAGATACATCATAACTAAATTACCCAAGATTAGAGATAAGGAGAAAATCTTAAAAGCAACAAGAGAAAAGGAGAAGGGTACCTACAAAGGAGTTCCCATCAGACAGACTATAAGCTGATTTCTCAAAAGAAGCCTTACTGAAAGAAGGGGCTGGGAAGAATTATTCAAAGTCATGAAAAGCAAGGACCTACATCCAAGATCACTCTATCCAGCAAAGCTATCATTTAGAATGGAAAAGCATATAAAGTGCTTACCAGGTAAAGTCATGTTAAAGGAGTTCATCATCACCAGTCCCTTATTATATGAAATGTTAAAGGGACTTCTCTAAGAAGAAAATAATCAAAACTATGAACAGTAAAATAACAAACAGCTATCAGCAACTGAACCTAAAAAACAAAAACAAACTAAGCAATCAACTAGAACAGGAACAGAATCATAGAAATGGAGATCACATGGAGGGCTATCAGTAGGAGAGGGTAGTGAGGAGAATGGGGGAAAAGATACAGGGAATAAGAAGCATAATTGGTAGGCACAAAATAGACAGGGGGAGGTTTTTTATGTTCTTTTTCTTAGATAAGTCCCTTTAACATTTCATATAGTAAGGGCTTGGTGATGAATAACTCCTTTACCTTGACCTTACCCAGGAAGTACTTTATCTGCCCTTCCATTCTAAATGAAAGCTTTTCTGGATAGAGCAATCTTGGATGTAGGTCCTTGCCTTTCATGACTTGGAATACTTCTTTCCAGCTCCTTCTTGCCTGTAAGGTCTCTTTTGAGAAATGAGCTGACGGTCTGATGGGAACTTCTTTGTAGGTAACTCTCTCCTTTTCTCTTGATGCTTTTAAGATTCTCTCCGTGTCTTTCATACTGGGTAATGTAATTATAATGTGTCTTGGTGTGTTCCTCCTTGGTTTCAACTTCCTTGGGACTCTCTGAGCTTCCTGGAAGTCTATTTCCTTTGCCAGACTGTGGAAGTTCTCCTTTATTGTTTGTTCAAATAACTTTTCCACTTGTTGCTCTTCCTCTTCTCCTTCTGGTACCTCTATAATTTGGATGTTGGAACGTTTAAAGATGTCCTGGAGGTTCCTAAGCCTCTCCTCATTTTTTTGAATTCTTATTTCTTCATTCTTTTCTGCTTGGCTGTTTGTTCCTTCCTTCTGGTCCACACCATTGATTTGAGTCCCAGTTTCCTTCCCTTCACTGTTGTTCCCTGTACATTTTCTTTTATTTCATTAGCGTAGCCTTCATTTTTTCATCTAATTTGTGACCAAATTCAATCATTTCTATGAGTATCCTGATCATCAGTGTTTTGAACTGTACATCTGATAGGTTGGCTGACTCTTCATCACTTAGTTGTACTTTTTCTGGAGCTTCAATCTGTTCCTTCATTTGGGCCATTTTTTTTGTCTTGGCACACCCGTTATGTAGTGGGGGACGTAGCCTTAGGTGTTCACCTTGGCAGGGCAACTGAGTCGCTTGATTGAGATGCTGTATGTGGGGTAGGGGTCCGAGTGGGAACAACGGCGCTTGCTCTGCTCTCTGCTGGTTATCAGTCACTTCCCCTGCTACCCATAGCAAATGGGGCCCTTCTGGTGCTGATTCCCATGTGGGTGGGCTTGTGTACGTCCTGGGACCCTGTGGGTCTCTCCAACAAACTCTCTTGTGAGGCTGGGAGTTTCTTCTGCTGCCTCAACCCCCACAGGTGTTATCAATTGGTGTTTTGAGGCTTTATTTCCTGAGGTGGGACCCTGGTTTGCACGGTCTGTTTCACTCCCCAGTTTCGCCTGGTTGATCTGCTCATGAATGTGGGACTGCTGGTCCCCCAGGTGTCTTGTGCGCTGCGCCCCTCCACAATGCACTGCATCGCTGGGTCCACCAGCTGCCGCCTTGCGTCCCAGGGGTTCGCCAGCCACCACTTTTTTTTGCTGGGACCCTTCTCTGCCCGGCCGCCCAACTCCACCCCCACTACTGGTCTGGATGAATGTTTCTTCTTTAACTTCTTGGTTGTTGAATTTCCGTAGAGGTAAATTTTCTGTCAATACTGGTTGTTTGTTGTTTCTAAATTGTTGTTGTCCTTATTTTGGTTATTCAAGGAGACACAGTGTGTCTACCTATGTCTTCATTTTGGCCAGCAGTCCCCTTTTCTTATTCTTTTTGAGTGTGTTTTTCCTACCCTGTGTTCTAGCTTGCTCATTTGATCCTCTTCTTCATCTAACCTGCTTTTGATTACTTCTACTGTGTATTCAGTTCAAAAATTGTATTCTTTATTTCCTCTTGTGTATTGTTGAGAGTTTCTATATCTTTTTTCATGTTGATATAGCTTGCAATGAGTTCATTTTAGTTTCCCTGTGGTTTTTGGTAATTCTCAGTGAGCTGATCCAGCTTCCTGATAACCATTGCTTTGAACTGAATATCTGATAGTTGGCTTACCTCCATTTCATTTAATATTCTTTCTGAGGCTTCCTCATTTCCTTTCATTTGGGGTTTGTTTTTGTCTTCCGGTTGTTTGTGAGACTCTTCTTGTTAGCCTTTGCTGCTTAAATTGATCTGTTCTGACTCCCTGGGTTTATGGTGTGAATTTCTATGGTAGGAGACCTGTGAGATTCAGTGGTGCAGTCTCCTTGATCTCCTGAACTTGCTGCTCTTGGGCTGTTGTATATGTTGGCTCTCTGTATGTCTTTGGGTTTTGATTGTTGTTGGGTCCTTTCTTTGTTGGGGGCCCTTCTCTCCAGCTCATTGCCTGAGGGTCATTCTGCCCACCACATCTCCTATGCTGTTGTGCACGTTCTTACAGGTTCTGTCTGAGATTATGAGGCTTCTCTCTTGCTCTTGTTCAGTTGTTTGTTCTGGCTAATTTTTCTGCTGTGTAGTTGTAATTCCAGATTGGTCCTGGGTGGAGGTTAGTGTGGCTTCCACTCATTCCTCCACCATCTTTCTTTATTATATGATGGTGGTTCCTTTTTTGTGGATTCTCTCTTCCAGCAGTTATGTTGGTGTTCACAGCTCCCACCTACTCTTTTATGTGATCAGCTGTAGTAGGAAGGCAAAATGAAGGCAGCAGGAGTATAATCTATGAGATTTAAAATACCAACATGTATAGAAAGGATAGGAAGTCCTTTGGATAAGTATAGTGTTAACTCTGATATTTTACCCAACCAGCCTTTTTTGTAAAGGGTGGAAAAGAGATAAGGCTCTTGTTAGAGGGAGGAAGGATTGTGAGCTGAATCCAGAAATTTTGGGAGGTGAGATTATGAGATACAGTGAGAGTAAGGGATAGAAAGTAGGCGTAGTATGTGAGAGAATAGAATTACCATAACCACAACAATAATAAAACTCTGGAAGATAATGAAATGGGCTAAGATCCCGGAGGGGTACTGTGTAGTATTTACAGTTATGTGGAACAACAATAATATGACAGAAACTATATGATTTGAATTACAATAGGAAGTACATGACCTAGAGCAGTGTGGTTTTGGAACACAAGTAAAGTGAAAAAAGGAAAATTAAAATACAGTATGAAAGAGAACAAGGAAAACCAGTCAAACAATGTAATTAAACAAACAAAATGAAGAAAGCTAACCAGAAATTTTAAAATGCTAATAAAATAAAAGTAAAAATGAAAAAATAATAATACAAATAAGCAATAACATGCTAGTTCTCTGGAACAGCAAAGTGAAATTGTCTCTGTTTCTCAGTTGTTGGGGTTAGCCTGTGTTTCCTCTTTGGTTTTGTCTCTGGACCTTTCACAGCTCTATGTCCTTCTGTCTCACTTGGGGCAAAAAAAGAAAAACAATGCTTCCTGCTGACTTTAAACCTGCCATGCGAGTTCTGCTGGTCTTCCTGGATGCCACAGGCTGAGGAGGGTTGGGCTTCACTTTCCTCCCTTCCTATGGTTTTGCGAGGATGGGGGCCAGGTCTGGGTCGCAATTTTCACAGTTGCCCAGCCTCTAGCGCAAGTCCTCGATTCTCTGCCGTGTCCCCACTGCCCGTCTGTACCAGGACGGCGCCTTCAATCCACCAGTTGTGCCGTCCTTGAGGTGCACTAATTAGGGGCAACTCACATGCCACTTTTTCCCTCTTTGCTATCCTAGGTGCTAGGCACTCAAAGTCTCTTCAGGGTAGTTAGCTCCCCCAATGAGTCAAGTCTTTTTGGGGACTGCTAAGTCCCCTAGCCCTGCTGCGCTCCTCTGCTGGGAGGCGGGGCGCCTCCTCCTTCCTCTTTGCGCCCTGGGCTGCCTGGGCTGCAACAGGGGCAGCTGTGGCTGTGGCTGCTGCAGGGGGCGGCCACTGCAGGAGACTTACCTAAACAGCGACCAGAAGCATTTTTTGAATAAAATCCTTCTGTTCAAGCCTGTCACTCTTAACAAGTGCCCAGCCTCTCACACAGCCCAACTTTCCAACCAGACCAGAGACTGTCTGGGTCAGGGTCCATCACTTCCCATCTGTTGTCTTTTCTCCAGATATCACCCAACTCCCCAGTTTCTCTGGTAATGACCCAGCCGGCATCCACAGTCTCAGTGGATGATTACTGCCCCTGTGCATCTCCCACTTTGTCTTTATTCCCCTGCCACAACTTCAAGCATCCAGGTCCATCCTGGTGCTGCTCTGTCCTCCCTGTTTGGCAGGGGAAGGAGCAGTTGATTCGGCTCTCGTCCAAGGATCTTGTGGCAGGCCCGGTAGGCCCAGGCACCGGGCCAGGGGCTGCAGCAGCCCTGGTCCCCTCACTGGTCCCAGGGACCTTAACGTCCCAATGCAGTCTCCTTACCATCTGTTTTTCAATGTTCTCCACAATTTCGGCCTCCAACTTTCATATATGCTGGGGTTCCTTTGACTATTCCTCAGAAAATCAGCTAGGTGTTCTATCTGTGCACACACCTACCTTGCCACCATCTTCCAACTTCCTAAGTTAATATTTTTATCTTTTTCAAATAAATACCCAGAAGTGGGATTGCTGGATCAATGTTAGTTCTATTTTTAACTTTTTGAGGAACCTCCATACCCTTTTCCATAGTGGCTGCACCAATTGACATTCCAACCAACAGTACACAGGGTTTTCTTTTTCTAACATCCTTGTCAGTACTTTCTATATTTTTGTTCTTATTGATAACAGCCATTCTTACAGGTATGAGATGATATCTCTGTGGTTGTTATTTGGATTTCCCTGATGACTAGTGATGTTGAACACCTTTTCATGTACCTGTTGGCCATTTAGTATCTTCTTTGAAAAATGTCTGTTTAGATCCTCCGCTCATTTTTTAATCAGATTGTTTGGATTTTTGCTATTGAGTTGTATTAGTTCTTTATATTTTTTGTATGTTAGCCCCTTATGTGATTTGTTTCCATTCAGCAGGCAGCCTTTTCATGTTGTTGATTATTCCCTTTGCTGTACAGAAGCTTCTTAGTTTGATGTAGTCCCAGTTGTTTGTTTTTGCTTTTGGCATGTTCCTGTATTTTGTAACCATGGTGGGATATGAACATACTTTATAATGATATTAATCTTCATTTCAAGTTTATTCCTGTATTCTCAGCAATTGTATTGTTTTGGAAATTTGATCAAGTCAGTAATGTCCTTTATTTGCCTGTTTTTAATTTATATAACAGGGTAAAATCCTTTACAAAGTTCGATGGAAAGGATATACATCAGATGATGATACCTGGGAGCCTGAGGTTCATCTGGAGGACTGTAAAGAAGTTCTTCTTGAATTTAGGAAGAAAGTTGTGGATAACAAAGCTAAACCAGTCAAGAAAGATATTCAGGTATCATGTTTTATGTCATACTGTTATTAGTACAATAAGTTTATAAATTTTACGTAGTATAGAGAATGCAGCAAAGAATTTACAAGTAATAGTAAAATATATACTACTCTTATTGCCAATTCTGTTTAGCCAGTTAGTTTTCACAGAATGCTCACTGATGTTTGCAAAACTCTTCTTTCTGTAGTCAGCCTGTGGTTGCAGTTCATGAAAAAGTATAATTTGGATGTGTTAATATTTTCCTTTAACTTAAGAGTAAGATAAATATAGGGGAAAAGGCATGATAAACAGTTCAGGATGTGAGCATCTTGTTTCTGTGTACTTCAGGAGTATTTTGTGTGCCGTTCACATTACTGCTACAGATAAAGTGCACACTTTTGTATTTAATCTGCATTATTAACATATTTCTTATGTGTGCTTTTTCTGCTAATTAAAATAAAACAATGTTTAGATCATGTTACTAAATGATAAATTCTAATCCATTTTAGATTATCCACAGGTCTGATTATCCAGGTCTTTTGTTTTTCTCTTCTGTTTCCAATTTAATTTTTAGCTACTGTCTTGCTTTTTGTAGTTCTTGCTGATGATAAGGAAGGATAACAAGATTGAAGGAACTCACAGAAGTTAAATTTTCTCATTAGCAGTTTGGAGAAAGGTTTGATGGTGGGCTAGAGAGGGATAATGTTAAAACTACCACACAAATTTGGTTTAAGAGTTTTCTTCTATTGATTTGTCCACTCTTTTATCCTTGATTCTCTTATTCCACAACTAATTGAATTTACTTTATTTATCAGTCTTGGAAGAAGTTCCTAATTTACTTTACAATGTAAATTTCATTATAGCTTCTATTTATAAACTGAACCAATTCTAACTCAACTTCTTGCTTTTGAGTTTTTGTTTTTACAGAAATAATTTTTTTTAAATCCTAGCAGAAGTTCTTGAACTTAGAACTAAATAAATAGTGAAAATTGGTACAAAAAACAGATTCTTATTGAAGTTATTAAGGACTGAATAGTCATCCCTTCTTTCTCTACAATTTGAGTTTTCAACCACTTAGTATTAAAATACTTAGTATTTTTTAAATGACTAAAACAATATTAGGACCCAGTTCTGCCTGTGTTTAGTGTTAATAATAATAACAGCAACATCAGAGGCAGATTTTATTTACTGAACACTTGTACTGTGTATGTACAAATACTGGCTCAGCACTTCATATGGATTCAGGTGAGAAACTGAGGCTTAGATAAGAAACTAGCCCATGTTCACAGGTTAGTAATGATAGAGGCAGGTGACTGTACTCTTAACCACTGTAGTTGCCTTTTGGTTTGGGCTGTAGCTTGAAATCCACTTAGAGGAGTGGAATATCAGTGTTTTAAAATTATGCTTTCGTGGCAGGGCCTTTAATAAAAATGGCTTTAAGTTACTGAGCAAAATGGTCAGTATTTTTTAAATGTTTGCAAAGGAAACCCCTTATAAAATGAGTTCAGGTTAAAGGAGAAACTTTTTTCCCCAATTTTTTTTCTATAGTTATATTTCACTGTTCTAGAATGGATGTCTACTCTCTCCTTCCCTAATTCTTTCCCTCAAAACTCACACAAACACAAATGTACATGTTTTAATAAGTGATTCGGTTCATATTACTTCTAAAATTCAGACTTTGTGACTGAAGTCTTCTTAAGGTATTTCTCAATATCTTGCCTTATTAGCAACACATTGCTGAAACTTCTCCCATGAAAGTCTGAAAGAAATCTGGCTTTCTGATCCCTTTATTTCCCTTTACCAAGCCTCAAATGAAAAACCCAACAGCAGCTGTCTTCCTTGATTTAAAATGATTTGTGATGACTGGTATGTTTGAGGTATAGTTTTAAGCTTAAAAAATCTTTGTCCTAATTTTAGAAAGATACTTCTCTACTTTATCATTTTGTAAGTTGTCCTACCTATTTCCAAACTAATTTTAAATTCTGGGTACTACTAACACTTGAATCTTTTCAAAACTAAAGTCTCAATTCCTCTCAGGTCTGCCTTCTCATGGATTGTCGTTCATAAAGGATTCCCGTGTTTACATTGCTAATGACTTTTTGGTGTAATCGTTGAGGTGGTATCAGAGAACAAGCATATGGCAAAAATGTATCTGGTTCCTAACCTGCTAGTTTTGCCATTTATAAGTTTCTGTGATTCTTTGACTGTAGATAGAGAAATACATTGTTAGTAGGAGAAAACTGCTTTGTTCATCTCTTTGTGTTCATACAAGCGACATATGTGCTGCCTATGAAAATCATGATATTTCCCAGTCCCCAGAGTTTTTGTCTTATGAGGTTTACCACAGTAACCTCTGTAAGAATATTTGATTTGTTGCTTTTGCTCCTTAATTCTAGGAGCACTACTTGCTTAGAACTTAGAAAGCATACAAGAAGTTAGAAGTGTTTTCTGAAAATAACTCAGAAGTGGTTGTTAATGCTATTTACCAGAAAATACACATGATGCAGAAATGGTATTTGTTTATTAAAATATTTTAGCATTTAACATTTGAATAGCTTATTATCTTTTTGCTGATTAAAAATTTTTTAATCCTAATCTGAGGAAGTTTTTTATTGATTTCAGAGAGAAGGGAAGGGATGGGGGAGATAGAGAGATACAAGAGAGAAATACCGATCAGTTGTCGGTGTGCACCCCAACAGGGGATCAAACCTGTAACCTGTTGGTGTATGGGACAATGCTCTAACCAGCTCAGCCACCCGGCTAGGGCTTGAGATACTTAACATTCATGTGTGATGCAGCCCTTCATTTTTAATGGCCTGAAAGTGTACAAATTAGATAGTGGCTGGCCTGCCTCACACTTCGATGGCTTATGTTACGACACAGATGAACCTCTACTATCACAGCAACATTGTACTGTTTTTACTTTTATGAGATTTTTTTCCTACCTTTTTAGACATAGGTTTTTTTAGTGCACATAGAGTATCTTATATGAGCCAGACCTTTAAATGGTCATATTTACACAAAGATAGGTAAAATCCAACTTTTATTTTTGAGGTGCCTTGCAGGTTGTACACATGTTTTTAAGGGTAGTAGCATATACTGAGGATTTTGCTTTCTGCTTTTCTTTGAAAATAATTTTCATCAACATATTCTAACCAGCAAACAAATATGTTTTTATTATGAAATAATCACCTGCATACTTACTTCTCAGCTAAGAGATTAGTTTTGCCTTTAATTTTAAAATTTGAGAATAGGTTTTTTGTTTATTTGTTTGATTTAGGGGTAGCTTTCTGAAATACTTATGTTTTGTTTGTTAAAGTGTGCCTATAGAATAATTATTATATATACCCTTTTAATGTAAAATGAATTAGAATTTGCATGTCCAGATAAGCATTATTTAGAATAGTGTACGTTTTGTGAAGTAAACATTTGTTCCAGTAGTGCCATGGCCCAAAATGGTTTTAAATTTTTTCCTTTAGAATTGTCTTTATTAGAATGTATAATGTTGTGTAAGAAAAGAATTTCTAGTGACACCTCCTTTTTTACTCAAAATAGTTCTCAAAAAAGGTGGTAACGGTTCTAAGAGCATGAGAGTGTACTTCCAGAGGCTCATGGTTTCCAGAGGAGACAAGCCTGGGCATGTCTATGTTGTGCATTTCACAAATGTGTCATCAGGCACTCTGTCACCACACTCTCGTATACTGTATCACTGAACATCCCCATAGACCAACGTGTCACGTAAACACATTGGCTTGATTTGCTGGGTCAGCCCCTGTCTTTGTCTGCTGACTTGCTGTAATTACTGGTAGAGCCCCATTTTATTTTCAGAGTTGTCTTCATTTGGATAATAATAATAGGTTTATTTTACTGGTGAGACTATTAAAATGAGTAATAAGGCATGTTGCAAGTATACTAAAAGTGCTCAGGCTTGTGGCATGTGACTTTAAAATCTTTGTTGTGATTATTTTATAGTTTCTATTTGTTATTGTTTTTTATTTTTATCCTTACCCAGGGACATTTTTTCATTGCTTTTAGAGAGAGAGAAGAGGGAGAGAGAGAAACATTGACATGAGAGAGAATCATCAACTGGTTACCTCTCATTTGTGCCCAGACCAGGAATCTCAAGCACCTGGACCAGGATTGAACCTGTAGCCTAGGCATGTGCAGTGACTGGGACTCGAACCTGCAATCCTTTGGTTGCAGGACAATGCTCCATCCAGCTGAGCCACATCAGCCAGGACTATAGTTATTTTAAAGTGAACACTAATAGATCAATATTTCTGTCATCTAGTAATATTGTGTGATAGCAGACAATAATGCTATGAGGTAGATGGCAGCAAATCTTTATGTCCTAATTTCAGTGCCTCTGGCTAAGGATTCCAGAGCTGGATCGATCACCCAGGGAGCATACCTACCAATTCATCTAAAGTACAGCTAACTGATTCTTTCAAATAGAGTATTTTGGTGCCTAAAATCTAACTGCTACATTTATAAACTAGTTAAATCAACCTGTTTTATGTTTAAAACCTTCAGGTTGTAACTCTCTTGGAATAGACTGATGACTAAAGAAAAGTCCTTTTTCAGGGATACTTGCTAAGGAACCAGCATTCAAGCCTCTCCCAGATGACTGAGGAGGAGTTAGAAGGACCAGGAACTTACAAGTGACCCTGCCACCCTATTGTGTGACAGCTACAGCAGACAGCAGATGGGGCAGGAAGCACTGCTGGCTGACAGGGACGAGGCTGAGAGTAGATATAGTGCCGAATGGCTGTGGCAGCAGGGAGACTGGTCTGGTTTCTGTGGAGGCTCCATTTTACAGTTGGCGAAGGAAAACTCCCCAGAGGACTTTCTTTCTTTATACAGTTTAGGATTTTCAGAATTTTAGAATTCTTTTAAGTTGTTTACCCAATAAAAAGGATAACACTAGCCTCGTTTGCTAATTATTTCATGTTCATTCATCTAGAAGTCAGCTGTAATATGTGTCCATCACTAGGCACACAGAAAAAGGTGTGAGGTATGTCTTCATAGAACTCAGGACAGGGTGGGGAGGTGTTGAATGTTCAAATGTTCTCAGGACAAATGTTCTCAGATAGCTGTGTGTGCTGTGGAGAGTCAAACAGGAAGGAGTGACCAGCATTCTGAGATGAACATGAAAGTTATCGAGGATTCATAATTTGTCTTGAGCCCTTAAAAATGAGGAATTTGCCCTGACCAGTGTGGCTCAGTTGGTTGGGCATCGTCCCACAAACTGAAAGGTTGCCGGTTCAGTTCCTGGTCAGGGTACATGCCTGAGTTGCTGGTTGGGATGTTTCTCACTCTCATTGACATTTCTCTCCCTCTCTGTCTCTCCGTTCCCCTCTCTCTAAAAATAAATAAATAAAATCTTTTTTAAAATTCATGAATTCAAGGGACCTTAGGAGGTGAGGCAGGGACAAACCAACAGAGTTTGTGCAAAAGCACCTGCCTTGGGAATGGTGGGAAGAGCTAAAAGTTTACATGTGAATGAAGCAGAAGGGAGGCTGGGGAAGTTGGTGTGCAACTGGGGTCCAGCTTGACCATTCGAGCATTAGAAAGACCAGCAGAAAATTGAGGGAAGTTATATGATGAAACTAATGTTTCAGAAAGGTGATTTTAAAAGAATTTTATTAAGGAAAGTTCGAACATCTAAAAGTGGACAGGATAGTATCATGAGGCTGTAATATCATCACCACATCTGTCAGTACTTTGACATTCTTCTTTTTCCTCTCTGCTTCTCTCCCTCCCTTTTGAGTTGCTGGAGTATTATAAAGGAAATTCCAGATGTCATATCACTGCCCTTTGAAATAATTTAGTATATAAAAGGAATTGTTAAAATACCCACTGTATTATTATCATACCAAGAAGTTTACACTTATTTCTTAGTACCTTCTAATATCTAATAATATGTTCCATTTCCCCTGTTGTTTCAAAACAAAAACATTTCTTGTTGGTTGATTGAGTTGGGATTTGAAAAAGGCCTACACATTGTATATTATTGATAAACTCTAAAATCTCTCCTAATATGTAACTATTTCTATCCCTAACCCTTCCCCCTTTTTTCCCCATGCTGTTTATTTGATGAAGAAACCACATTTTTCTGTAGAATTTCCTATATTCTGGGTTTGACAGAGTGTGTTGTCTTTTAACGTGTTTCTCTATCCCCTGTTTCTATAAGCTGGTAGCTAGATGCAGAAGGATGACTGAGTTCAGGTTTAATTAGTTTTTTCAGGGAAAGTCATACTTGGTGTCATGCACCCCCATCACAACCCATCAGAAAGCACATAACGTCTAGTTAACTCTCTCACAGTGACGCTGAGGTGATCATTGAGGTTAGGTGTTTTCCATCTGCTCCATTGTTGGAGTGCTCCTACCATTTGATGTGTAGGTTTTAGGAGCCATTGATGATCATTGCCTAGAACCATTAATTCATTAGAGGTTGGAAACCAGTAGTTTCCTAATTCTGTCATCCCTTCTGCCTTTATTAGCAGGGATATAATTGATTCTGGTGGGGAGAAACTACCAAAAGGGAGCGGTAAGGAACTGAATTCAGGTAGTGTAGGTTGGAGCACTGATTCCATATTCCACAGGATTTCATGACTGATCTGACTTAGGGGGGAAAGCGGAGTCAAAGACGACTAAGATTACATGTTTGGGAACCTAGATAAATGATGGTGTGTTTAGGGAATGGGTCCAGTGTTGAACACACTACTTGTCCTTTCATGAAGATGTCACCTCTCCAACTAGAAATACAGGCCTGAGTTAAAGAAAAAGGTATGGGCTGGGAATTGGTGTAGGATGCAGGATAGTGCTTGTTATTACTGTTTTCCAAGTAATAACCTGATGGACTGTATTTTGAAAAAATCGGTTTTATAATTCTTGCTTAAAAATATTTTATGTTCTTTTTTTTAATAGATAATTTTTAAAATTTTTATTTTAATTGTTATTCAAGTACAGTTTTCTGTCTTTTACTCCCATCCCAGTCCACCCCCCCCAGTGATATTTTTGAAGTACTATTAGTCATACACCTGGCAAGATTAAATTCAGTCCTCCTTTTTCCCCTTCTTTTCCCTTTATCATTGCAGAGAATGTAAGTAAAACCAGGATCTTTAATTCTTCACGTTTAGAAATAAGATCAACACCAGTCCTTAGCAGCATGATTTTCAAGGGGATGGACAGCAGTGGTAAACTCCTTAGGACAGAGGGAAAATGAGAAAGTAGAAGTCATTCAGTACTCTTACAGAAATTACTTAGAGCAGAGTGGTAGTTGTAGGTGAGGAAACGATAACTTCCGAGCACATTGCAGACTTTCTTGAATTCCTCAGCATGTGTCTCTTAACTACAGAGACATCCTCAGGGAAGTTCAGATTCCCCACTGTGACACATCAGCAGTGGTGCATCAGCAACACTGTTGTCTGATGTCCAGCTGACACGTCGCTGCATTCAGTGGGTTCCCCCACTGTCCCTGAAGGTCCTTACTTGCTTTCTGTCATGCAGGGCGCTTCATCGAGTGTCTTTCTAGTTTCCTGTTTTCTAGATATTCATAACCTTTTGTCTTTCATGACATGGACAGTTTTTATGAGTCTAGGCCAGTTGATTTATAGAAAGTTGTTCAAATTGGAATTAGATGAATGCTTATTAATGTTAAATCACAAACTGTATTTTTTAAAAATTGGAATTAGACAATTTGTTTCCTCATGATTAGATTCAGTATCATGCGCTTTAATTACATCAAGGTATGTCAGTTTCTAATTTATTGCTGATTATAAATTATATGATAGCAAGGCCCATTTTTCATCCATTTGAGTAAAAAATACCTTTTTACTTTAAAAATAATAAGTAACCTGATAATAAATAACAACAAATAATCTTTGAAACTGTGAGAATCTCTTGTTCCCCAATAATCTCTCACCCCTTGATTTTAAAATACTTGCATGATTCATGCCTAAATTAGTTATTACTGTGGTGGTTGTAAAATACTGATTTTTCTTATTCTTTTATTTTGTATTTTTCAGTCTGTGTCTATAAAGGGCCACTCCTCCCTCTCCCTTAGTATCCGTATACTCATGGACCCCTTTGTCAGTGCATTATGTCCATTACTGTTGTTACTCACCTTAGTGCTAACATGGTTCCAGATTTATCTGGTGGGTTCCAAAATGGTTCCAAATTTACCTTCAAGCTACCCTCCTGCATCCTTTTGATATTCTCCTGTCAGTTTTGAGCTGTTTCAGTGTTGCCATGAACTTCTCTGCTCCGACCCTGGTTCTCTTTAGGGGGGAAGAAGTTTTAGAAACGAAGATGTACTAACTGCTACTAGGGTACCATTATTTCTAAGCCCAAAGTAGAACTAAGGGAAAAGGTACACATTTGCTCAGCCCGTCACTGCAGGGGCTTCCTGTCATTCTCATTGGTCATCATACTGGCTTCCCTTTTATATCCTGAGAACACTGGTTCCCAGCAACTCTTATTTGTACTGACTTCTCCATACTACAGTGATTAGAAATTGGCTTCAGATTTGCTACATCACTTCTTGTAAAATTCCGAATTTATATGCAGGTTAGCTGTACTTAAACAAGGTTCACTGGGGGTGTTTAGTATTAAACTTACTTGGATTAATTCTTTTGGTTTTCTTTGTGGTTATATTATCAGTTTGATAAATAGGTGCATTTATTTGTTAATTAGTATCTATTTTCTCCCTGCCTCCCAGTTCCTCCATATCTAATTTGAAGTAAGTTTATCCTTGAACAGTATGGTATTGAACTGCACAGGTCCACCTATATGCGGATTTTTTTAGTAAATATACCATCAGCCCAGCCCTCCATATTCTCACATTCCTCATTTGCAGATTCAACCATGTGAGTCTGTGGATGTGAGAACCCACTATGTTTATATTGGAACTGTGCCATTTTATATAAGGTTTTTGAGCATGCATGGAGCTTTGTATCTGTGGCTGGTTGGAGGTGGCCTGAAACCAGTCCCCCACAGCTATAAAATTTTGGGGGATTCAGATTTTCAAGTGTGTAGGGCTTGTTGCCCCTGACTCTTGCATTGTTCAAGGATCAACTGTGTATAATCAATCAGTTGCAGAGGTGAGATTTGGGTGCCATCTTTACTCGTTCCATATAGAATAATGAAGTTTATGAACATTTTGGGACCCAAAAGCCTTTTTTAAAAAAACCTTTGTGTTTGGATTGATAACTACTTTTTTTTTTTAATAATAACCAAGAAAGTCTATATAAGTTAGTTACTTGTTGATTTGGGGAATTTTGTAATTCAAATCATTTACAACCCTATCACCACCACTACTATACATAAGACAGTTATTATTGTTCACATCTGCTTTCTTAAATTGAAGCTCTTCATCAGTAACACCTATTTGCTAAATCAGAGATATAGGTAATATTAAACAACTTCTGTTTAGGTAAGTAATTTTAAGGAGTTGAGAAACTTAGGGAGGAAAAAAACGTTTCTACTAGGTATTGTCAGTACTCCTTTTCAAAACCTTTCAAATTACTATGTTAATGAGTATTTAATTTTTTTCTGTTTTATAGAGACTATCCTTAAATAATGACATATTTGAGGCAAACTCTGATAGTGATCAGCAGAGTGAAACAAGAGAAGATACTTCTCCAAAAAAGAAAAAGAAAAAATTAAGGCAGAGAGAAGAGAAAAGCCCTGATGATCTGAAAAAGAAAAAAGCAAAGACTGGTAAACTAAAAGAGAAATCGAAGCCAGACCTAGAGAGCTTTGAAATTTCAGTTTTTGATTTAAGGACAAAGAAAAGAATTTCTGAAGCCAAAGAAGAATTAAAGGAATCCAAAAAGCCCAAAAAGGACGATGTGAAAGAAACTAAGGAATTAAAGAAAGTTAAAAAGGGTGAAATAAGAGATTTTAAAAGTAAAATAAAAGAAGATTCCAAAGAAAACAGAAAAACAAAAAAAGACAAATGTGTTGAATTTCCGTTGGAATCTGAATCAGGTGTACTCAGTGACCCTCCCTTTCATGAAGGGGATGGTGAAGATTTACAGTCTGACAACAGAGAAGAGAAACTAAAGATCAAAAGTGGAAATGACAAAGCAGGGCCCGACGGAGCTCAAGACACTGTTCTAGATAAACCGCTGGATGGCTCCGGGAGTGCTGATGAGGATGCTGATGTCAGAGGAAAGAGAAACAAAAAGAAACCCAGAAAGGCCGAGGAACTTAAAGAGAGCAAAAAGCTAGAAAACAAGAACCTTTCTCTGGAGAAGAAAAATGCCCATAAAAAGCAAAGGAATCAAGACAAAAGCAGAAATACCACAGAGTCAGATAATCTGACACATGCATCTTCCCATACACAGAAGAGCTCAAGGCTGGGTGAGGAAGAGAGGGGCTTCCTATCCACTGACTTGGCCAGGGAAGTGAGTACTAGGGGGGTTGTTTGAAGGACTGTGTGTTAAAATCTTATAAGACAAGGAATGTTCCTATGCACCTAGCTCTGCTTCGACTAGTCAGAGTTTCACAAATAATGAGAAAACAGTAGATCTTATAAGAACGGTTTTTCTCCCGTTAAGTCTTTTCTTGTAAAAATATACTTAATAGCTTATCCCCTTATTGTAAAAATTGTTTTATATTGGTTTTCAAAGTGGAAACATTTTCCACATTATGAAAATATTCATACATGTATTGATGCATGCAGTATTTATCAAGGGCTATAAAAACAGTAATTTTTATCCATTATTTCCAGTTTTGTAGATTTATCTTAAGGAAATCATTTTCAAGGGAGAAAGAGCTCTGTAGATGAAGATATTTATGGCAGTATTATCATCACTAAAACTAATCACCAATCTAACTGTTTAGCCATGAGGGAAATAGTTAAGAAAACGTTGCATCAACTTGAAACCTATTATATATCCGTGGAAATATTAATTATGAGGTCAGTGTAGCCAAAATAAAAGAGTTTACAAAATTTTATGAACACACTCATATAAAAATATCTGTGCAATGTAAATTTTTAAAAAGAATTTTAAACAACAAAACTATCAGCAAAATTAGCTGAGAAGGCAGAATGTGCATAATAAAAGGTCATGTTTGATTAATAGGACTGTAGGATGACATTTTGGGGAATTTTCTTTATTTTTAAAGATTTTATTTATTATTTATATTTTAGAGGGAGGAAGAGATGGAGAGAAACATTAAGTCAGTTGCTTCTCTTGCTCCCACAGTCGGGGGCCTGACCCACAGCCAAGCATGCGTCCTGACCAGGAATCGAACTGGCAAACTTGAAGTTGTGGGGTGATGCCCAATCCACTGAGCCACACCAGTCAGAGCTGGAATTTTCTTTATTTTTAGTAATAAATTCTTAACAGAGAGTTCAGGAAATTGGTATTGGGTTCTTAATTTGATGTTTTATAAATTATGGTTTTTCTTAAGATTTTATTTATGTTTTAGAGAGAGGGAAAGGGAGAAAAACATCAATGTGTGGTTGCCTCTCGCATACCCTCCACTGGATACCCGGCCTGCAACTCAGGCATGTTCCCTAACTGGGAATTGAACCAGCAACCCTTTGGTTTGCAGGCTGGTGCTCAGTCCACTGAGCCACACCAGCCAGGGCTATAAGTTACGGTTGAGTAGTAATCTCAATTGAGGAAGCAGTTGCTGTGTAAAAGATTTAATTATCAGTGGTCAGGTGCCATGGCGCACAAAGGTGTCAAGTGGTAGCAGCTCTTATGTTTTTGGGTCTTACATGTGTTTCTTTCAGGAAAAAGAGACCAAAAAAAATGAACCCAAAGAAAAATACCAGAAAAGGCATGATTTAGACAAGGAAGAAAAAGGCCGCAAAGAGCCAAAAGGATTAAAGAGTGAGTGTTAATACTAATACAATTTACTGTTGCCATCTTTTATTCAAGGAATTTAATGTACTGTGAAACAGTCTCTCTTCTAACCTGCAATGTCACTGAACTAGTAAATTTCTCTCTTTAAAAAAAATTTTTTTAAAGATTTTATTTACTTATTTTTAGAGAAAGGGTAAGGGAAGGAGAAAGAGAGGAAGAGAGACATTGATGCACGAGATAAAAATCAGTCGGATGCCTCTCACATACCCCGAACCAGGGACCTGGCCTACAACCTAGACATGTGCCCTGACTGGGAATCGAACCAACTACCTTTCAGTTTATAGGACGACACCTACCTACTGAGCCATGCCAGTCAGGGCTAATTATTATTTTCTTTAATCATTTATTATTTTTCAATTAAAGTTGACATACAGTATTTTATTAGTGTCAGGTGTAGTGATTAGACCGTATATAACCCACTAAGTGATCATCCCAATAAATCTTGTACCCATGTGACACCATATATAGTTATTGGAATATTATTACTCCGTATGCTATACCTTACATCCCTATGACTGTGTAACAGCTAATTTGTACGTCTTAATGCCTTTACCTTTTTCACCCATTCCCCCCATCTAGCAATCTTCAAAATGTTCTCCATGAGTTTGTTTCTGTTCTGCTTGTTCATTTATTTGTTTTTTTATATTCAATTGTTGATAGATACGTATGTATTATCATTTTATTGTTTGTATTTTTGATCTTTTATTTATCTTCCCTTGAAGAAGACCCTTTAAATTTTTATGTAGTAGTTTGGTGGTAACAAACTCCTTTAGCTTTTTCTTGTCTGGGAAGCTCTTTATTTGTCTTTCCATTCTAAATGATAGCTTTGTTAGGTAGAGTAGTCTTGGTTGTAGGTCCTAGCTTTTTATCACTTTGAATATTTCTTGCCAGTCCCTTGTGTCCCGCAAAGTTTCGTTAAGAATCTAGCTGACAGTCTTATGGGACCTCCCTTGTCGGTAATCAACTGCTATTCCTCTGATGCATTAAAGGATTCTCTCTTCGTCTTTAACCTTTACAGTTTTAATTACAGTGTTTCTTGGCTTGGGCCTCTTCATGTTCATCTTATCTGAGACTGTCTACACTTCCTGGACTTGTTGATTTCCTTATCAGGTTAGGAAAATTTCCATCATTATGTCTTCAGATAGATTTTCAGTTTCTTGTTCACTCTGTTGTCCTTCCAGCAACCCTGTGGTGCA
>PVKM010017261.1:0-26066 GCA_004027735.1 Carollia perspicillata
ATATATATATATATATATATATATATATATATATATATATATATATATATATATGCACTCAAGTACTACAAACTCTGAAGGACTGTAACATCTCAATGACTGCCTGGCTGCCAGGTCTAAACACGAGAGAAGTCGAAGTTGTCATTAATTTTATTGGCTTCACAAAACTTCACAAAGGTATACCAGTCCTAAATAAATCAGGACTGATTTCTCTACTCTGTTCCATAATATTTACCAAATAGTCACTGACATCTAGGAAAATAAATTAGACTACTGTAGTCCACTTGAATACCTACAGAGATCAAGGTGACTGGGGAATAGTTCTGTATCATTCATATAGCACTTGAGCAAGTTATATAACTTATACAGTCCCTCAGTTTCCCCACATGTAAACTGGTAAAATATACTACCTCATATAGTTGCTATGAGGATTCAGTGAGAGTCTGTATTTAATAAAGCACTTAAAAAGCACTTCTTTATTACTCTTATCATATGTACTTTATATCATCAGGGTCTTCAGAGACTAAGCCATTCTTGAAAAGCACATTTTCTTCAGAGCTGAGAGCTAATGCCTTTAGGTACCAAAGTAGGATTTATTATAGTTTTTGACAAAAAGCACTCTAAAATCAAGGATGCTCCCGTGCCTTCGTAAGTATTTTGGACTTCTGATTAAGACAATACACCAAGCACTGGAATTTATCCTCTGCCATCAGGAAGTTTATGAAAATGACACAAGGAATAAATCCACAAAAATAAGGGAAAGGGAACCAAAAAGCTGACAAGAAATGTCAATAAAGTTTAGCAATCAGAAAACGGATGGAGTCATACCTAATGCAGTAAGGTGGGAGAAATTAGTGTCAAGAATACCCATAGGAAAGAATCAATTTGCCTCGGAAAATTTAGGGCCTCATCCCAAAAAGCTAGGTATGACTAAGGGTGAGACTGGGATAGAGATAAATATCCTTATTTCTACAGCTGCTCACTGAATACTAACTAACAACCAGACTTTACCCTCCGAGTAAAATCAAACAAGAAACTGGAAGTTGTACCTCTAAAAAATGAAAGGTCAAGGAAATACACTAGGAGGGTTGATGTAGATAGGAGCTGTTGCCCAGAGAAAAGCTTGTTACTAGCATTTAGTAATCCAGCTTGAGTCAGCACGCAGCCCGCTCCCAAAGCGAGGCAGGCAGCCTTCTGAGCTCGGTCAGTTTTCTAATGGCTCATTAAGTCTGAACAGGTACCAAAGATCAACACACAACTGAGCAAAACTTACAAAATGAAAGAGAACTGCCCAATTCACAAACAGGAAAAAAAAACTCTAAGAGGAAATACGTAATTCAGGAATGAAAGAACACTTGAAAATACTCTAATGAGTATCCTCTCACAGATATAAGGCAATACTGCAGCCATAAAACAATAACAGGATACTACGAAAAGGAGACAGAGAATAGGATGTATGGAAATATACAAAGCTCAATAGAAATACCAGAAGGTAAAAATAAAGAAAAAATTCTCCAGAAGTAGGAAGGGAAAGATAAATTAGAAAATGTAAGAGAAAAGAAATAAAGAAATTACAGTAACTACATTTTAATTAAAATGCAGTCTACATTTTAATTAAAATACAGAAAAAAGAGAAGAGTTTTGCAGGAACAAGAGTTTTCCCCAAAGCTAAAGGACAAAAATTTTTCATATGAGAGAGTATACCGAATGCTCAACACAATGGGTTAAAGAATTCCTAAATACATTTCTGTGGAACTCCATTTAGGAATACTTCAAGTATTCCTAAATACTTGGGATCTAAAACAAAGATCCCAAGCACACCAACACTAGGCTTAGGGCAGGTCGATAAAGGGGAGAAACACTTAACACTTAAGAAGAAATATTGACGTAACTGAAATCACACTTCTCATCAGTAACACTGAGTATCAGAAAACAATGAAGCAACATCCTCAAGGTACTAAGAAAAAATTATTTTCAATCTAGAATTCAATATCCAAACTACCATGAAGATGACGGAAAGAAGACACTCTAATAAATGCAGAAATAAAGTTTACCTCCTATGAACTCTTACTTAAGAAAATGTTTGAAGTGTTATTCAGCAAAACTTAGAGACAGAGCATCCAGGAAAAAGTAGATATACTCCAAGAAATGGGGGAAATAAAGTTAAGGATGACAGCTGTGAAAGAAAACTGGGCTAAGTAGCAAGCATGACAAGTTCAAGGGACTACTTAGGAAGCCTAACACTCAGTGACCAAAAGTAACTGTTAATGTCAGTATTGAGTTAGGAAAGTGGGGCAAATGGGACTTAGACATTGAGCTTAGTAAAATGGGAAGCATGAGCCTGTCTGCTTCCCAGCCAGGAAGGTACATACATCTTCATCTTCCAGGGAATTACAGCACTGCTCTGCCAATGGGATTAACACTCTTTTCTTCCCCCACTGTGGTACCAGATTGCCAGATGGGAGCAAGGGAAAGCAAGCACCTAAGCAACAGAAGTGAAAATAGAGCAGGGGAAGGTGCTAGACCAATGAGGCCTGCCAGTCTAGCCTGGGGAAAGAAGAGACTGGTTGGGAAGTAAACCAATCCAAAGCCTGCAAAAGCTTGGGAAGTACACTGATTATTCTGAGAAAGCACCCAGTCCATCCCAAACCCAAGCTCCTGGTTATAACCCAAGGAAACAAAGAACTGTCTCTCGCTCTCCCACCTGAGAACGCATTCGCCCCGTTTGTTCATGCCCTCTTATGCCTGGAAGCATGCAGCCGCATGGATCTAACAGCAGGATAAGATGGCGTGGACTCCAAAAGGACCAAGTTTTCTCTCTGTCTCTTCCACCCAGTAATGTGCTCGCCCTGTGCACTCGCACCTTCTCTCTCCATAGCCAGGTGGCCTTAGCAGCCACATATGGACTGTGCCACTGGAGCAGACAGGAACAAGCTAAGCTACCTGTATGGGGTCTGAGCCTGCGGGCTCCCAAAGACTAAGCGTTAATATGAAGCAAAAACTCTGACACTGGCTTTTGTGTTGGCCTTGCTGAGGACTCAGGGTAGACTTTTTCCATGGCAGGACAGAGGGAGATGGGACACTGGAAACCCAGGGGACGGTTTCTATTTCTGCACAGATAAACCATTCCACACCACAATCTTCTGTCTGCCAGTCTTTACAATGCTTCCCTTGTGATCCCACGGAAGATCCTAATTTGGCAGGTCATGGTGGACAGTCACGCCCAAAGTCTATACCTTTCTTAGTAAAAGAGTAATGTTTGCCTGAAGAGCATTCTGTCCACTGTTCTTCTGCATCTAGGTGAACATACCTCTGAAATATTTCCAGACCCTCAGGAAGTAGTATAACCACCTTCGCCGGACTCCCCACTGTTATCTTGTTGCTCATATACCATCTTTACTTACTGTAAATGTTAGATGTTCATTTTCCTGTGCCCACGAATGTTTTGCTTTTTATCCTTTCCTAGAGATTTCCCCACTTTGTTTTCTCCTGTCTCCTTAATCTACCAATGGATTTCACATAACCTTCCTTTGTTTTTCTCCTGTGATTCTAAATGTATAAAACTAACGGCAAAACTCCCATTCTCCAAAGCATTTTCTCAGTCTATTCAGATGTTCCTTCCAGAAAGGTCCCTAATAAATGCTTGTAAAATTATTCTATAGGTTTGGATGTTACTGGCCTAGAGAACAACCAGTCCAGATAAGAGTAAAATGCCGAAGTTTCCAGGAGGAAAATTGAAAAAAAAAAAAAAAATAGAGGGGGAGAAATGAATGAAGGCAGACGGTACAAGAAAAAGAGAAAGGCAACTGAGAAACCGCAGAGGAAATAGCTGTTTAAGAATATAATCATAGTACAATACCTGGATATATGGTAAAAAATGTATATTGTCATCATGTAAATACTTTTTTTACTTTCAACATTTAGACTCCACCTAAAGTCAAAACATATTAAATAATTAGGAATTATGGCTGTAGAACATGTAGAACATGATAGCAAAAATGCTATCAATATTAAGTATGTTAAAGTGTAGCTCTTGAGAGAAGGATAAAGATGAAAAAGAAAAGACATGGGCTTCTGGTATCTAGTTTAGCCCATAATAACTTTAGAAGTTGACACTCCGTACTAATAAGTAAAAAGCTGAACAAAATGAAAAATCAAGAACTCATCTTAGATCCACAAGGGAATTGAGGGTGTGAACCCCAAGAAAAAAGACATGTACGAAGAAGGGCTCCTGGTGGCTAACTGGACTCGAATTTTAAAAACAGAGCCTAGCAGCCATTTCTGCACCGCAGCCTCTCACACAAACTGCACTTCAGAAAAGCTGACACTGGACTGCCTGCCTGCACTGTTGCTGCCACCTGAGCCAGCCCTTCTAAAGGAGTTCCTGGAATCCTTTTTCAAGCCAGAGGACTGAGGCTTTCCCCATCCAATGGGAGCTACACAGCTACAGAAAAACCAAAGCAGTTTTATTCTGACCAATCAGGACAGTGCCTTTTGAACCAATCAAACTGACAGAATTTGGAGTCCTCAAATAAGGACAGACCAATCAGGTACCAGGGGCAGGGAGTTTTGTCCAGATAAGCCAGTTCCCCTCTGGCTTGGAGGGGACACTTCTGCTTTCCACTGAAGACTGAAGATTTGTGTCTCCCTGGCTGAGCTGAAACACCAAAGATGTCTTACCAGAGCAGTGCAGTGCAAAGCAGACCTGCACAGAGCATAGCAGATCAGGCCATGGAGGAAAAAAGCAGAGCTGTCTAGATGGAAAGGGGCTTGGCCTGAGAGCTGCCTCACAGCCATGCTGTTTTCACAGCTATGCTGTGTAATTGGGAATCCCTGCTGGCGTTGAATTAGCACCAACAACCATGGGTAGACAAGGTCATAGAACAAACTGCTACCTGCTACCCCCACCCCAAACTGGAGGCCAACAGAAAGCAAGTATAGAGATTCACCATTTACTGGAAGAAAACCCCATTAGCATTGTGAAAAATAATACAAACAGAGACACTTCAAATTGAAGTTAGAGCTGAGCTGCCACCCCAGAGAAACTACCTTAAATGTCTTTGAAGGGAACCAAAGTTGTGCCATCCTGAAGCTGCCTTCTGGGATACTGACTTGATTCTGATGTATAAAACAAGTAGTAAAACTGCCACTTTCTGGAGCATTTTCTCAATCCACTGAGATTTTGCTTCTCAGCAACTGTCCGGTTTGCTCAAATAAACTCATAAAAATTCTCTACAGGTTTGGACATTTCTTACATCAACAATATAAATAATGTAAAACTATAAATCTCTCAGATAACACAGGAGAAAACCTAGATGGCCTGGGATATGGCAATGATCCTTTAGATACATCAACAAACCCATAAATCATGAAAGAACAAAATGATCATCTGGACGTCTATGCTACAAAAAATAGGGTCAAGAGAATAGGAAGTCACAGAATGGAAGAAAATATTTGTGAAAGACTCACATGATAAAGGGCTGTTAAAGCATACAAAGAACTCTTAAAACTCTATAGTTTGAAAACTGACAAATTAATCAAAATATGGGCCAAAGATCTTAACAGATACTTCACTAAAGATATACAGATGGAAAATAAGAATATGAAAAGATGCCCCATATCATCTGTCATCAGGGAAATGCAAATTAAAACAACAATAAGATGCCTATTACATCTTATGCCACTATAAACCTATTGCAATGGCAAAATCTGGAAAACTGACAACACCAAATAGTGGTGAGGGTATGGAGCAACGAAAACTCATTTATTGCTGGTGGGAACAGAAAATGGTGCAGCCAGTTTGGTGATTCCTTACAAAACTAAACATACTCTTATCATACAGCAATCACGCTCCTAAACTTATGTCCACACAAAAACCGTTTCATAGCAGCTTTATTCATAATTATTGAAACCTGGAAAAAAACAAGATACCTTTCAGTAGGTGTGAACTGATAAACTGGTACAGTGATGCAGTGGAATGTAATTTAGAACTAAGAAGAAATGAACTATCAAGTCATAAAAAGACCATGGGGAACCTTAAACACACATTACTAAGTGAATGAATCCAATCTGAAAAGGCTACCTACTGTATGATTCCAATGATATGATATTCTGGAAAGCACAAAACTATGGAGACAAAAAAAATCAGTAGGAGAAGGCACAGAGGATCTTCAGAGCAATAAACATACTCTGTATGATACCATAATGACGGATATGTGCCATTATACACTTGTCCAAATACCAGGTTGTATAAGACCAAATGTGAACCCTAATGTAAATTATGGACCTTGGATGATTATCATGTGTCAATGTAAGATCATCAGTTTTGGCAAATGTACCACTCTGGTGGAAGTTATGCATGTATGGGGGGAGGGGTACTTGGGAACTCTGTACCCTCAGCTCATTTTTGCTGTGAATGTTAAACCACTGAAGTCTATTCTAAAAAGGGGGGCATGGGCTCAACAGAAGTTAACAAGGCACGAAATAAATGAATAGTGTGAACAGTAAGAAAGGAATTAAAAATAACAAAATGTGGGCAAGAAACGAATAGAAAAGTAACTTAATGAAATCCTTATTTACCACAGCAGAATAATGTATAAAATTGATAAGCCCAGATAAAGTGGGATTTTTTTAAATGTATAGAAGCAATCATCAAAGAAATAGTTGAAACGGTTCAAGGTGGTTTCCATAAGAAACATTAAGCATTGGAAAGGTAGAGGAGGAAAGGAACTGTTGCTTTTTATATCAGCCCTTAAAATCTTTGATTTTTTAACCATGTGTAGATACTATTTTTATGAAAATCAAAAGCATATGCTTTTAAAAAGTGTATTAAACACAGACTTATACATTTTCAACCATGTAGGCTTTATAAACAAATTATGTACTTAGGAACTTTCTGGAAAAGTAGGATGCTTTTCTTTCACCAAATAAAATGGTGCTATTTAACAGTTTTGTTTGGTTGTGTCCTTTCTAATGATTTGTGACTTCTCCTCATTGCCAAGCTTCCATGCCTTGCTCTATCAGCAGCCCTTCCCATTGCTGCCTTCTGCCTTGTATGCTACAGATTAGAAATAGAACCAACCTTTTACAACTGTATAAAGGAAAAATAAAGTTCTTCAAAAAATAATGTGAAAAGTTCTCCAATAAGCAAAGTATTGGGTTAGCAAAAAGGTCAGTTTAGGTTTTTTCCATAAAATAAAAGTCACTATCATTTTCACCAATAACTTTATTGATCTGGATATTTTGAGTACGTTGGCTCTCTCCTGCTATTGGCTGCTCGTGGATGGAGGCCAGGGGTGCAGCTAAGCATCTCTCAATGCATAAGGCAGTCCCACAGCAAAGAATTATTTGGCCAAAATGTTAACAGTACCAAGAAATTTTGCAAACCACTTTTCACACATTCCATCAGTCACAGCACCTTCTCCATACACTACACAAATCCTTTTTCTGCATTTCAATGGCATGTTTACCTTTTTGAAGTACATCAAAGCTTAATACACCAAAAATGTTGCATATTTTCTTCCATCTTCAGTATTAAAATGGCTGCACCAAAAATTCACCAATTTTGATGATTTTTTAAATGCCTACTGATATGACAGCTATCAAAATACAATCTAACAGAATTCTTTTGAATGAAGTTAAAGACAGCTAAGCACTACTAGAGCTGTCATACAGAAAAAAAATAAATGAACTTTTTGGCCAATCCAATACATAAGTATCATTCTTTACTTCCAGATATACAAATATGGCGGTGGTAGTGGTGGTGGTTGGGGCAGGGGTTAACATTTACTGAACACACAGAATGCTAAACACAGTGCTAAAACTCCAGCTGGTCCCTTAGAATCCTTAAAAGTAACCGGGCAGAATTGGTAATGTTATGATTATATAGAGGAAGAAAGAGAATCAGCCTGGCCAAGTAATTAAGGCCAGAGTATCCAACAAAGTGCAGAGCTGTTTAAATGTATTTAAATGTATGCCTTTAAGCTCCTACTAAAACATGTTGTACATTGTTCTTTTCCCAGGACAATGTCTGCTTCCTCTGTGCAAGTATCCTCAATAAATTTTAAGACATGTCTCACAGTCCAGGGTACAGGGAGTGCTAACAACAATAAAGGTGTATGGGAGTTATTTCTTATTTGAAGTAAGGAAAGACCTAAGTAAAGTGGTTGCCAAATTAGATATTTGGGCTTAAATACATAAGCTGGATGACAAATATAAGAACTCAAACTCCACTCTGCCAAACAAAACAAATGATATATTGAAACTATAATACTGAGTCACCCCAGCA
The DNA here is from genome assembly GCA_004027735.1 of Carollia perspicillata. Classification (NCBI taxonomy): domain Eukaryota; kingdom Metazoa; phylum Chordata; class Mammalia; order Chiroptera; family Phyllostomidae; genus Carollia; species Carollia perspicillata. The sequence continues at coordinate 8,288 of PVKM010017261.1, forward strand.
AGCCATTAATATTCTCTCCAAAAGGAAATTTTATGAATTTAATATAACAAAACATAATAGATCTTCCATTTATAGTCACTATCAAGTTAAAAATGAGGTGACTCCACTGCATTGATTTTAATTGGCATTCTTCAGTTTAAGTGGGACTGGGTCAGTGGACATGTTGACTATATTTTTTTTGGTGGCTTAAAAGCCAGTGTAGGCCCCAACTGGTGTAGCTCAGTGGATTGAGCGCAGGCCTGCGAAGCAAAGGGTTGTGGGTTTGATTCCCACTCCGGCCACATGCCTGGGTTGCGGGCCAGGTTCCTCAGTGAGGGGCATGCAAGAGGCAACCACACATTGATGTTTCTCTCATTCTCTTTCTCCCTCCCTTCTTGTCTGTCTAAAAACAAATAAAATCCTTTAAAAAATAAAATAAAGTAAAAGCCAGGGTAGTTGGTCTACCTATATGCACAACGCTGACCAGCCAGGCAGTGTCACTTTTATTGTTCCATAACTTAGACGAGTCTCTACACTTCTCCACGACTCATTAGCTTTACCAACATGGGAATATTTGTAATGGACAGAAATTAGAAAAAAGCATGGAACAACTATACTGAGTACCTACTATTAAGAAGGCTATTTACTTATTACCCCACTTTATGCTCACAACAATCTAATGTTTGCTACTATTACCCCCAGTTTGCAGAAAAGGAAACTGAGGCTAGTAAGTGGCAGAGCCACACTTCAAAGCCAGGTTGGTCTGAGTCCAAAGCCTCTCTGTTCCCAGCTGTCTCCAAGGCAAGCTAAGCAGAACACTGAATATTGACCGTTCACACAGCGGTAGTTCCAAAATGTATTTGAAAAGATATCAATGAAATTAAAGGCTCTGCCATCAACTATGTTGAGATACATCACAGTCCCCCTGGAGATGTCACAGTGCATTTTTAGCCCATAAACACCAAAAAATTCCAGATCAGATGCTCTATATAACACCTTTTGGGAATAAATGTTGCAGACTCTAGAACATGACAGCTATAAAAAAAGAATGAAATCTTGCCCCGCCTGGGTGGCTCAGGTGGTTGGAGCATTGTCATGTGCACCAAAGGGCTGCAGGTTTGATCCCCAGACAGCATAAGTACAGGAGGCAACAGATCAATACTTCTCTCTCACATTGATGTTTCTTCCCTCCCCCCAAAAGTCAGTAAACATATCCTCGGATAAAGATTAAAAATAAAAAGAACGAAATATTGCCACGTGCATCATGATTTGCTGAGTGAAATAAGTCAAAGACAAATGCCATATGATTTCACTTATATGTGGAATCTAAAAACAAAACAAATCAAAACAAAATAAATGAACAAACGAAACAGAAACAAAATCATAGATACAGAGACCATTTTGATGATTGCCAGATGGGAGAGGGGTTGGGGGAAATTCGAAAAAGGTGAAGAGATTAAGAAGTAGGAATTGACCGTTACAGAATGGTCACAGGGATGCTAAGTACAGTAGGGGGAATACAGTCAATAATATTGTAATAGCTAAGTATGGTATCAGATGGGTAGGTACCAAGTTTATTGGAGTGATCACTTCATAAACTATATAAATGTTTAATCATTAAGTTGTATACTTGAAACTAATATAACATTGCATGACAACTAGAAATTAAAAAATAAAAAATTTAAGAAATAATTTTTAAAAAACGAAAACTCCTATTACATATAACAAAATTTTACAAAATACTGTTTTCCAGAATGTAAAAAGAAATGAGTAAGAAGAGTACATTATTTTATATATAATGTTCATTCCATTAATGTTCCTTAATGTTCGTTCAGCTTAGGAGAAGGTTCCCATGCCTGCTTCTGTTTTAGATTTACTGCAATATGTTATTTTGTCTGAAGTGTAAGCAGACATTCCTACTTCACACAGACATGTCCCAGAGAACAGGACTGTTTAAACAGACTTTCCAGGTAATTCTGACATTATTTTTTTTTGATGCCACAACAAAAAATAACGAGTGGTAGCTGCTTAATGTCTAGATGCAATACGGAATCCGAAGCCACATCAGTAACTTTTTTGCATATTCTTACATGCAAGAAAATGTCTGTCCAATCCCAAGCAATTTATTCCTTGAAGAAAATTATGTACCTTTAAAAAAATTGAATACTACAGCTCACAACTCAGTAAGTACTTTTCCTCAAAACAACTTCATACTTCAATATGCAGAAGTGCTTTATGCATACTTCCTATTTCGTCACACAACACAGTAAAAAGACATATGCTCAAGGGTTGGTTAATATTTAATAAGATCAGTGTCTTCTACACATACAACATTCTTAAGTGAAACTGCCTTCTTTACTGCATGGCACTACAGCATACATTACTAGACAGTTTGGTGACACTGCACTGATCTGTGCTAAGGAACCAGTAGTTTATCCACCACTGCTGCTGCATTATCAATGCAAATGTCACACAGAAAAAGAGGTAACTAACATGTTATTATTATGAAAATAATTTTGACCTCACAGATCAGGAGTCTGCAGACCAAACTGAGAAATGCTACTATAGAGCATACCCGCTTATTCTACAGAGTGAAACTAGAGTACAGAGTTAGGAGGACCTCTTGCTTTGATGCTACTGCTATACATTCCCTGCCCTAACGCAGCCACCGAAACGCAAAGACTCCAGGTGCAAGTAACATAAATGAGTGAAACCGGCCAGGCCAGGGACCATAGGGAGCTGAGGAAAGCAGGTGTGAAGGGAGCAGCTGCTATTCAGCTCCAGCTCATTGCTGCTATAGAACATCTGCCAAATGATGCCGTCCCCAGATTTTTCTAAAGCTGGAAATCAGGAATTTTCTATGTTTTCTTTTTAAATGCTACTATGGACTCAAAACCATTTTTTTAAAAAATGTTCAGACCAACTTAAAATATGTGGACCATCTATCTACACATTCTGTCCCAGAGATGTTCTATAGATAATACCAGAAAAATGGTGATAAAATAGCAAATGGCAAAAACTGCAATAATGTTCCTTCAGGTTCTCTAGCAAGCAGAGTGGGAAAAGAAGGTGAGGCCATTTTATGAAATATACACACATATATAGGCATATTATTATATATTAACCTGTCCTACTTATGTAATGGTCCAAGAGTGTTTCAGCTGTATAAGACTCCAGATGCTCAGAAAAAAAACTATTTTCAAACCCTTAGTGATTCATTATATAATGGTTTTATATAAGATCTTGTTTCCTGGCAAAGTGATTCAAGGTACCAAGACAACTGAAGAGTAACCAAGGAAATTAATTCAAAGAAAATGCATTATCTCATCCTTCACTGGTGTGTCAGGTATATGGTCCTTACAAAGCCATCACAGTATAAATAATACTAGAATTCTAACACACCTGTTCTTTCCTTCAACAAGCCAGTCCTATTCCTGCTTCAGGAACTCTGCACTTGGTATACTCTCAGTATGTTTTCTCCTGAGTTATTTGTGCGGCTGCCTTCTTCGTCACTCAGGTCTCAGCTCAAGTGTCATGAGCTCAGAGGCTTTCCTGGAGTACCCTACTGGTTTACTTATTTATTGTAAACATTTCCCAAAAGAATGTGACTCCAAAGAACAGGGAGACCTCTTATATTCTTACACTCCCAGCACGAAGACAACTTTTGATGTACAGCATCAATGTTTGTTGGCTGGATAAATTAATGAAATATTTTTAAATCAACTTTGCTGGAGTCTCTTTCCACTGCTGTTCAGACTACCAGATAGACAATCCTACAGCATAGCTCCAAATGTTTGTTACATTTTAAAGAATAAACTCCTAGGTCTAGCATTCAAGATTCTTTATAACATAGCTCCAAACTCCCTTCCCTGTCTTATTGTGACCGGTCTAGACTTGAACTCTTCTTCCCTCACATTTTCACTTTTCTCTCCCTCACCATATTTCTCTCTTAACTATGTATGTTAAAATTACACTCTTCATTCACAACCCACCATAAGAGCTTCTCCCTGTAACATTTTCTGTCTTTCCTACTCTATAAGCAAATGACTTTTTCTTTCTTTCTACTAGTAGTCCAGGTTCTACCATTTGAGTTACTTTAGTTATTTGTGCAAGTATGTTAACTACAGCACACACTCCCTATACCCCCATTCTTCCACTAAACTCCTTGGGGACAGAGACTGTGATTTAGTCATTATGGAATCCCCTACAACCTGGTATTGTACTTTGCACAAAATAGGCACTTAGTACTGAAAAGAACTGCTCCCCAATGGTGCTCACACCCTCCTGATTTACCAAATTCAGTTGGTCTTCATTTGAACTAAATCTTTTTTACTTGTAAAGATCATTTTTACCATTTCTTTTAAAATTAAATATTTTCTAATAATAAACATGGTTTGCTCTGTCCAGGTTGTTTAAGATTTTACATGATCCATACATATCATGGTACCACCACAATACACTGTGGCAGGGAGAAAAAGTCAAGGAAAAAAATCAAAGGCAAAGATAGGGGCATACCCAGAAAAAGTCCAGCCATCGTTAATATTAACGAGAACGGTTTGCACAACATCCATGTAACCTGGCAGCCAAGGAGAGTGGACTGGAATGCACGTGCGTGAACAATGACAACTTCACTGTACTAGTCAGTGGCAGTGGTAGACACTTTTGAGTGAGCACGTGCACTGTGTGGCTGGCTCTCATGTTCAAAATGACTGAGCAAGTAGAGCAACGAATCTGCACCAAATTTTGTGTTAAGCTTGAACATTCCCATGCAGAAACTATTCGGATGATTCAGAAGGCTTTCTGGGAGGATGCAATGAGTGCAGCACAAATGTTTCAAAGATGGTCGAGAATCTGTTGAAAGCGATCCACATTCTGGAAGGCCTGCAACAAGCAAAACACTGAGAATGTCCATCGTGTATGGGCTGCAATCAACAAAGATCAGCAACTGACAGTGAGAATTAGAGGTTAATATGGGGATTCCAAATACTGCTGTGCCCGAGATTTTGATGCAGATGTTGGCGTGAAACGTGTCGTGGCAAAATTCGTTCAGTGGCTTCTGCTGTGAGAGCAGAAGGAACATGGTGCTGCAGTTGCTAATGACTTGATTCAAACCACCACCGATGAAGCAGATTTTCTCAGGAAGGTCATAACTGGAGATGAATTGTAGAGAACTACTGTGAGGCCCCAAGGTGCCTACTCTCAAGGGGACTGAGGTGTCATTGTCCTATGTACAATGCTTCTTGTATTTTCTTCAATAGATGCCTCTATTTTTCATATCACATGGCTGGATACTTTCTGGAGAGGCCTCACACATCAAAGCCATTTCAGCATGATTTAATTTTCTTTCAAACACTGCTGTCAACACAAACTATGTGGACACACTAACCTCTAGTATTTTCCTTTGCTACAAAAATAATTCAACTTAGATACTTAGCAGAGTCCAACAAGCAAGTGGGTAACTAATATCCATTACTGCACCCATGGTGCATATTCGCATTCCTAAATGATTTTAGCTATTAGTGATGAACTCCCCTGCCAAATTTCTTTACTAAACTCAGATCTGAAGTGAAGTGCAATCTTACCAACCCTCTCCAGATACTTAGTTGTACTAGACCAAATATCTCAACTCACTTTCACTACATTACCTTCTTATTCAAAACCTTTCATGCTTATTGCTTGGCTTACACAACTCAAAGGATCTTTGATTTCAAGCCTGCTTCCCAAGACCACATTGCTTCTTTGCTTTCTCCAGCTATGATTTTATCTTAACTTTTATGTAAATACATGGGCATTCCCTTAGTTCTTTTCTTCCTTCCAATCATACCTTTGTACCTACATTTCACATATCAACCGCTGTCCTATCTCAGTAAAGGACGAGTTCTTCAAGTCTTTCCCCAACAGTACCCTTAGGTAAAATAAAAGACTGCATATATTTTTATGTTGACGAGTGGCACACATTAATTTACAGACTACCTCAAAAATAAGAAATGTATAAAACCTGTCATAACTACTAGAGCAAAATAGCAATATCAGATTTTCTTGGGCCCTTACTATCTATATCAGGCACCAAAACATTACACAAGCATTGGATAAGAACTAATCCTCTTTCTATACTACAAGCAAGTAATTTGAAAGAGGTATATTTTTCAATTCAGTAACTTTTCAGCAGAAAAAGTTCAAATATATTATATATATATTCTTTTCCCCTTACTAAATACTGTGATATTTAACACTATATTGGTAAATATTGGTAAAAAGGAAATTTAACACTATAACAGTACAGATTACTGCTACAGGACCTAGAAGCTTAATTATATTTAAAAGGTAGATTTTATTGTACCTGCTGAAGAAAAGAACCATAAGAAATGTGTTGATAATTTAATTATCAGCATAAATGAGGACTGAGGACATTTTAAAAGTTTCTAATGTTCTTGACTTGAATTTCTGAATAGTAGAGGTAATTAAAGAGATTCCTCTTAGTAATATCCAACTCTTAATTCTTTAACTATAAATTTTACTTGCTTTGGGCAATATACATTCCCATTGACAGTCTACTATGATAAGAGCAGTATAAACAGAACAATAAGTATTTTATTGCTTATAATCAGAATGTCATTAATGATCTAACCAAATAAAACACTTCTGATAGCCTCAAAATGTAAGGAGTTTCTGATATGAAATATAATATGATTTTCTATAAAGTTTGTTGGTAGTTCAATTACATCCCCAAATTCCCAAATAAAATAATTTTTTGATATTATCTATATTAACAAGAAACCTTTTTAAAAAAGACCAAAATATAGATTAAAGGTAAAGAGAAAAACAACAAAAATGCAACAGAACTTTCAAAAATACCAGAAACCATCTAAAACGTAAGCTTAAAATAGTAGTATTTGTCTCTGGGAAATATTGGAGCATGGGGAGAGTCTAGTAAAATAAATCCAGCCAGTAAACTATACTTAGGGTGACCATAAAATTTACATCCAACCTGAGACATTTGCAGGAGTGAAAGGGAGCACCATTTATAGTTACGTCTGGACAAAAGGCATACGTAAGCTGGTACTGTCTCAAGCAAACCCATTAAGCCAGTAAGATGCATAAAACAATATGCAAAGTCAACATTGACAACATATCTCCTTACAATATGCCATATTAAATATTAATTTTTGATTAAGGAGTACTATTTTTCAGGAACCAGTTACTAGTACTCAAACCCTCCTGTTTTCTTACTTGGAGACCTAACTGACTATTCTAGAGCCTCAGCAACTCTTATTTAATCAAAAATTTTAAATAGTAATAAAAGCTAAACATTTAAACACTGGGCCAGACATAATTTTAAGCACTTATAAACTAGCTCATTCAGTCTTCATAATGAATTTTTTAATTGAATTTACTGGGGTGACACTGGCTAACAAAATTACACAGGTTTCAGGTGCAAAATTCTACAGCACACCACCTATACACTGTACTGTGCGTTCAGCACCCAAGTCTTGTCTCTGTCCATCACCATTTATCCCCCCTTTACCCTCCTCTGCCTCCACCTCCCCACACCAGCCCTCCCCGCACTGCAATCACCATATTGTTGTTCATAGCAGAAAATTTTCTCCCTGAAAGACAGGGACCTTTATCCCACTTTTATAGATGAGAAAACTAAAGCACAGAGAAGTTAAGTAACCCACCCATAATCAAAGTAAGTGGGGAAGCGAGGGTTCCAGAATGTGTGTTTACCTACTGCATTATGTCACCTCTACTGCTCCTTCAGTGGGAAGACTTGAGAACCCGTGATTTTTCATAAACACATAGAACACAGTGAAGCTCTGAACTGTCTGCAGTCAGTGAGTAGAATTGGACTAGATAAGTTTCAGCACCTGTGCTATAATTTCTGGTTCATTTCTTTACCAGTAGTCAGGTAGCAGCAAACCCTGGCCTAGGAAATTTCTATTATTTGTGATAAAGAGAAACCCTTTCATTCCACTGTTGTTGTGATGTTTTAATTTGTGCTACGGGCTACCGTGTTATTACAGAGTGAGGATGACAATAATGATTATGATAACAGCTAGTATAAACATTGTATATACATGGCAGGTGCTGTTCCAAGCACAGTAGCACATTAACTAATATCATTCTAACAACCATAAGAAGTAGCTACTGTTTCACCCTGGTGAGCTTGCTCAAGGATACACAATAACAGAACCTGGATTGAAACCCATGCTCTTAACAACTGTTTTATTTTATAAGGGATTCTATTTGCCCAGAGGTAAATTAATGTAAGTTGTATTATAAAAATGTTCTGTTATTATCATAAAACAAGAGCTGTTAGTTTTTGGTGGATAGGCCACAGAATCAAGTTTTGATAACTGCTTGCTATGTAAATATAGCTAACTCAGATATCTCAACTTTCCTAAACAAAATGAGAGGTTAGATTCTACATCTAAGATCTTTTATAGTACAAATATTATTTATCTGAGTGCAAATTTCATAAAGTCTATTACATATTATACACATATGTACAAGATACCCTCTGAAAACTATTTCTGCCACAGTACCAGACATTGATTATTACCCATGTGCCCCCTTTTAAAAAAATGACACAGGTGTATGTTTAAATATGAATTGTTATGTTGAACAAAAATATAAGGAGTTAAATTAATTTGTGCTGGGGGTTTACAGGGGAAAAATAAAGTCTTCTGCTAAACCTCATCTATAAATCAAGCTCCAAAGGAATAAGATCTAGTGTGAAATTCAAGAATCAATATTTTTATTCTATGAGTGTTTTATGATGGTTTTTATTAAATATTTGATAATAACCTTCTGTATTCTAGTTTGTCACTGTTTTATGCTCAATATTCCACTTTGCAGGAAGAGTACCAATTTAATTATTGGAAAAAAATAATTTGGCTTACTGTATTTATTTTATAACCAACACTTTAGGAACATAACTAATAACAACAGTAACAGCTAACAGCTAACAGCTTTACAGCACTACTGCAAGTACCGGGGACTCTTCCAGGTATTTCATGAATTAATTTAGTCCTCAAAACAATCCTGTGGGGCTGGTGCTGTATTATTCCCAATATACAAATAAACCAACACCCTACGAAACTAAGGCCCAGAGCAGTTAAGTACTTGTGTGAGGGTAAGAAATCCTTCGAATTTAGCTGCATCTTTAAAATTCTATCAAAGATTTTCTGTTGACGAAATGAGGAAAGAAACAAACAAAATAGATGATGATGAAGAAAAACTACCATTCAGAGTGGCATACTAGTACTTATTTAAGACAATCCTTAAACAACCCTTAAAAGTAGTCATTGTTATAGTCATTTCACAAATCAAAATAGTGAGGCAAAAAGAAAGTTCTTCCCCAAGGTCAAAGACTAGAAAGAAGCAGGGCCGAAATGAGCCCAGCTATGAGGCTCCTCAGCCTGGCTTTTTCCATTCTGCCAGTGTTTCCCAAACTTCAGACACCAGCATATCACCTTCACGAATTCTGCCAAGTCCACAGGCCACCTGTGCTACTATGTTCTTAGTATTTCTTCTTTAGATAAAGACTTTTTAAAAAGTCAATAAAATGTATTGTAAAAGGAACTTGTATTACAATATAAATGGAAAACATGTATCACTTGAAATAGAAGATAACAAAAACAGTAATTCAATGCAAAAAAAAATTTTAATTTTTAAATTTTAGTTATTTTTTAAAAAATTGTATTTACTTTTAGAGAGAGGGGAATATAGGGAGAAAGAGAGGAAGAAAAACATCGATGTGTCAGAGAAGCACTGATCAGTTGCCTCTCCCATGCCCCCAACCAGGGAACTAGCCCCTGCAACCCAGGCATGTGCCTGACTGGGAATCAAACTGGAGACCCTTGGGTTTGTGGGCGATGCCCAACCCACTGAGCCACACCAGCCAGGGCAAAACTATTATATACATTCAGCCTAATATCACAGTCTGCAAAATTGGCTTGTGCGTACATCAAAGCCTACTAATCATTTATTAAAAGAGTAACCTGTGTTGGAAAGGTGTTAAAAACTTACAATTACCAAACTTAAAAACTTACAAGTACCCAAATCTCCTTAATCAGATTTGAAAACCAGCCGAAAAGGGCACAGCTCTGTCACGAAGTGCTTGCACATCTTGTTGGGTATGTATCCCGTACTTTGGGAGACAAATCATAAAGCTGCTCTATTGCCTCCCCTTAATTCAAGTATGCGGCCATGTCTGCAATTTTTCTTGCACTTACAACATTTTTGAGACTGCTTTAACACAAAAAGGAGGCAGAATGGTTATTAAAATCTGTAACGTTACAGGAAGGCCTCATCAAAATGCTCTTAAGAACTCACACATCCCCATTCTCAAGGAACTTTAACCTAGCTGTAAACAAGACATACAATCGAAATAGCTAGACCATGACGTAAGGCTATAATCTTATATATCAAAATGGTTGGTGTCTTGACTGAACACAAATTTTGCCATCAGAAGGAGCTGGATTTGAATCCCAATTCATGTCAAGCATCTAGCCTCTGGAGCCAGGTTTCTCAGCTGTAAACCAGAAATAGTACCTATTCTCTAAGTTTAAAATTAAACCTATCTAGCCCTGGCTGGTCTAGCTCAGTGGATTGCATGCGGGCCTATGACACAAAGGGTCGCCAGTTGGATTCCCAGTCAGGGCACATGCCTGGGTTGCAGGCCAGGTCCCCAGTAGGCGGCACACTAGAGGCAACCACACACTAATGTTTCTCTCCCTCCTTCTCCCTCCCTTCCACTCTCTAAAAACAAATAAATAAAACATTTAAAAAAATTAAACATATCTAAAAGTGCTCAATGCCTGGCCCATAATGGGTGCTATATGATCAGTAAGTTGAAGAGAGGTTTATTATGCATTCAAAATATTTATGAAGGAAGAAAAGTCTGATATAGACCTTAAAAAATGGCCATATTGGGGATGAAGGGGTGGGGCTGGCATCCATAGACCGAAGCAGGGATTGCAGTGATGACTAGGTAGCAAACTGGACAAAGCTAAGGTAGTGAGGGCTCTACATGTCAGACTATACTGAAAATTTGAGGAGTGGCATATAATTTTTCAGAAAGTCACTTACATTTTCCCCAGCAATTACTGAAAAGCTAGTTAAAATTTAGGAGGCAACTGCAGTAGTTTAGCAACCAGGTGGTCAGGGCTTGGATAAGTAATGCAAAGCAAAGCAAAGACCTTTCAAAGAAAAAACCTCACAGGCTATATACACAAGGACAGGAGCTCAAGCTGACTGAATCAGAGGACATGCAGTGGGAAGACAGAATGCTAAGGACATATGATAACATACAGTTCACATCAAGGTGAACAAAAAGAAGAGATACTATGCACCAAGAAGTTAGTGTCAACTGCAAGGGAAGTGGTAAAACAGATTAAGACCTAGGAAAAAGGTTACTGGATTTGCTGACTAGGATAACAGTGAACTTTTAGAATATCTTTTTTAAAAGGGGGTGGGGGGAGGGTAATGATGGAGTTAGATTATTCCAGCTTAGGGAGGGCACAGGCAGCAGAGAAGAAATCTGGGTCATTTGTTATTTGGCAATAAAAGGAAGAAGAAAAATAGGAAGACAGCAAATGGGTAGACAGGGTCAAATGAACAACACAGGAAACAAAAAAGGAACACTATGCAGAAAACAACCATGATACAATACAATTAGTAACTATGACAATTCTATTTTTGTCATTTGTTAGGTGCCAAGTGAGAAACACTAAGTTTGCACTGGCTTCAGAATCAAGTCTTGGGGGAATCAGCAGAAATGTGATTAGGGAAGTAAAAGATTTCTATGTCTAGGGGTTCAAAACTGTGGATAGTAGAAAATCTAACCATAAACTCCCTTCTTCTAGTTATTAAATACTTAGCTTGTTAAAGGCAGGCACAGAATATAGTAGACCCTTAGGTTTCAAAGGTTTCCCATCTGCAGTTTTCACTATTATGCGAGATTTATATGGACCGTGACAAGTAGTGTAATTTGTAACTCTGGCGTGTCCCAAGTATCAGTGGCCTGTGCTGAAGAATGTGCTATCCCTGAGTGATACCATTATGAGCGTGCCCAGCACCATCTGTACATGGATTTGTGGTCTTCCACTTTCAGCCAGGTATGCTGGACGTTGACAGAAGCTGTGCTTAGGACATTTTATAAAAGAATGTACAATGTCATAGCCCCAAGATAGGCAGATTCCACTGTAATTTATTTCTTTAGTTGCCAATAAATTTCCAGTTTTGTTTCTTTTTAAACTTACAATCACTCTTCTATAAAATAATAGGAAAAAAGGGAATGAGGGGGAACTGACAGTGTTGGTCAACAAAGCAGCAACATGAGGGAGCTCAGAATATTTTTCCCTATTCTTGCCACCTCCTTCTTGTCCCTTCTCATACTTAGAATGTTGACTGGGGTGGGGAGAGAGCACCCAAAGTGCTAGCAGCGGAACATCCAAGGCTGTGAGCTTCACCACGCCCTTTTTACTTCCCTGGGTGAAGAGCCCAGAATTGCCCTAATTCATCATCCCAATTGCCTACTAATGCAGAGCAACAGCAGGACTAAGCAAGTGGCTTGCTCTAAAAAGTTGGTTATTTTCTAAACTATGGGCTTTTGATGCTCTAAACACTGTGAGGTCATGAAAGAAAACAAAACTGAATTTTATTTAGTTTGCTTAAACTATTGTTAGGATGTAAAAATACTGGAAAAGCAGCTAAGCAGTGACATAAATGAACAAAAGGCAATATACAGTGCAAAACACATTCAAAAGGATGGAGAAACGAAAGTCTCTAAGTGAGGGTGAAGATGTTCAAATTAAATTTTCAAACCCTACAAAAGCTAAGTCACAGTCTGAAAAAGGAGGAGGATGGAAGCATGGAGTTGAGGGAGGGGACCGCAGATGAAAAAAGTAGCATGAAGAACAGCAACTGATAAAAACCAAGTAACTGTGAGAAACGGAACACAGATTTGCGGGGTTGGAACACAAAGTCCGTGTTAGGAGAATAATAAGAAACAAGACTGTGAGATTTGAGGGTGAATTGGCAGATAACTTTTAAGGCTGGGTGGGCATAACTCTCGGATTTAATATGCTTTCCCTAGTACCATGCATTTTATGAGAATGAGATGCTTTCCCTCAAAAACCACTGACCCATTCCCTTATTTAAATTAATTATCTACCACTACCTGTTCATTGTCAAGTTCAAGAACAGGAAATTATACTTCTGAAAGGCAGAGAAACTCATGAGTTCACTACTAAAATAAACCATGAGATCTTAAAAGAATTAAGAGAAGAGCCTTACGGTACAGTACCTTGAAGTTATTAATGCACACGCTCACTGTATTTGACCAGAGTTACATAACAACTTCAAAAGCATTCACTAACATACTCACACTCTAATTGAAAGATCTATACAATCTGGTCTCAGAGGTTTCATATTGTTCAAAAGGCTCGCTCATTGGCATTTGGAATGTTTAAAGTGGTGTGATAAAATGAAGAGGTTAGGCTAGGACTCTTCAATGTACTGATGAGAAGTGAAGCCCTGAAGTGCCAGATTAAACAGTCCAATATGTCTCGGGTGCCTGCCGTGAACAGAGGAGTATGCGGGAAAGCGAGGACAAGCTAACACTCGACTTCGATTGCTTGCCACCTATCAAGAGAAAACCCGAACAAGAGGCTAGAAGTACAAGATGTATACGGGTGCAAACAGACCGGTGCGGGAAGGTGACAGGAGGGTTATCTGGCTGAGATGATCAGGGAAAAGTTCAAAGAAGAAGTAAGGTAGTACACAAAAACAAAGATGTATTTTTATAGTTTTTGAATTATTATTTCAAGTACCTTTCTAATTCCATGAAAGACAATATAATCGTATATGGATGCTTCTTGATGATTCAGATTATTTACAAAATATTTTACCTGGTATAAAAATTATGAAGGAAACCAAAGGACTATAAAAAATGGGTAAGTTTGCAAATATCTCAATATAAAAAAGAAATTCATCATGAGAGCAACCACGCAACTGTACTCTTGTGTCTGGCTTGTTATGTTTTTTACACTCATCTTTGTTGTAGCATGTATCAGTAATCTTTAGAACAGTACCCACTGTATGGTTATACCAGGTTGTTTAGCCATTCACCATATGGTGGACACTTTTATTGCTTTTCAATTTCTGACTATTGTGAATAATGGTGCTAACAGACATTTACACTTCTTTGTGTGCACATCTGCGCTTTTCTTGGGTGGATTCTAACTGTGGAATTGCTGGTTCATACAGTAAGCATGCAAATATACACAACATGTCTAAGTCCATTGTTTGAAACATACAGATATCCAACTGTCCCAACACTACTTGTTGAACGACTATCCTTTCCTATTTGAACTACCCTGGCACTTTTTAAAAAACCAAATGATTACACATGGAAGGGGTTCATTTCTGAATTCTCAATTCTGTTCCACTGCTCTGCATGCTTATCCTTAAGCCAATCTCACATATTTTTTTTTCTTTCAAATAACTGTTTAAAAATCTTCTCCCGAGGATACGTTTATTGATTTTGGAGAGGGAGGAAGGAAGAGAGAAGGAGAAAAAGAAACATGCATCGGTTGTGTGTGCCGCAATTAGTGATCAAACCCACAAACTAGGTATGAGCCCTGACCAGGAATCAAACCCGCAGCCTTTTGGTGTGCGGGACAATGCTCCAAGATACCCAGCCAGAGCCAATCGCACATTCTTGATTATAGATTATAGCTTAATTTTTAAATTAGCTAGGGTCAGTCTCCTAATTTGTTTGTCTTCAAAACTGTTTTGGCTATTGCAGGTCCTTTGCATTTCCTTATGAATTTTAGGATCAGCTTGACAATTTCTTTAAAAAGTCTACTAGGATTTTGTTGAATCTGTAATCAATTTGGGTAGAACTATTAGCTTATTATTCAATCTTCCAATCTATGAAAACAGACCATCTCTCCATTTATTTAAATCTTCTTTAACTTCTTTCTCTCAGCAGTGTTTGTAGTACAAACATCTTGGTGCTGCTTTTATTAAATTTACTCTTATTATTTTATTCCTTTTGATGCCACTGTGCATAGATTTTTTCTTACTTTCATATTCAGGTTATTTCTCACTACTGAACTGTTCATCTTGCCTCTGTAGAAAAAGTAGAGGCCATTAGGCTAGAATATCCTAGTTTCCCTCCTCCAAATCTATATACTACTGGCCTCTATATGTGTCTTCTTACTTCCTCCCTCTGTATAAAATTGAGGATGATCCATTTCCTATTACAGAACACCCTCTGTGCAGTCAGGATCCTGACCTTCCTTGTTCACCCTTGGATTTCTCTCATCTTCCTTCCTTTATTAATCCTAACAACTAAAACTATGCTTCAGTGTTTCTTACACTCAACAAAGACTTCCTTTATATCCTCATACATCTCTAGCTTCTACCCCATACCTGTGTTCTTTCATAGGTAAAAGAAAGAAAGAGGAAGGAAAGAAGGAAGGAAGGAAGGAAGGAAGGAAGGAAGGAAGGAAGGAAGGAAGGAAGGAAGGAAGGAACCTATACATCAAATTTCCAGTCCTGAGCCATTATTTATCTCAAATCACTTAAATCTGGCTTCCATCTCTATCAGTTGCTGATGACCTGTAGGTTGCCAAATCCAATGGACATACTTCTGCCCACATATTCTCAACCTCTAAGCCAAACTCAATATAGGTTAATATCCTTTTCTTGAAATACTTGCATTACTTGCCATCCATAACACGATCCAATGTACAGTCCAGTTCCCCTATACCCACCGTGACTGTCCTTCCTAAGTCGCTTTTCTAGCGGCCTCCCAGCTTACCCAACTCCAAATTTGCAGTGTCCCTACAGGTTCTATTTCTAACCAATTCTATACCCTCTATAGTCTCTTCCTCAGAGATTTCACTTATTTTCATGGCTTTAAATATCACTTATACACTGATAATCTTCAAATTGACATCTCCAAGCCAAATATCTGAGTTTCTCAAGACTTGTTCATCCTCTCTGATAGAGGTCTACTTGTCAACCTCACAGGCTTCTGAGAACTGAAGATTGACAAAAGGAAACTCCTGATTTCACCATTTTCCCTCCACCAAAATCAAACAAACAAAAAACTCAAAAAACCCATTCCCTTTCCAGCCATCCAATAATGGCAAATTCCAGCAACATCCCTGAGTTGTTCTCTTTCCCTTAAGTTCTACATCCAATGCATTTACATGAGCTCCTATTTCTACCACCTAAAAACACCTCAAATATGCGACCCCTCTTCATCCCACTGCTGCCCCACTGGGGTAAGCCCCCGTGCCCTGCCAGGGGTGCTGCATGGGCACTGGCCAACCTACTGTACTTCTGCCTGCCCCAGTACTCCTCTGTAAGGCAGGGTAACCCTTACAACGTGAAATTCAGATGATGCTATCTGCTGAACAAAATCTTTTAGTGCTCTATAATCCAAACTTCTTATCACTGTGTACAAGGCTCTACAGCCATTTTCCCCTCTTGCTCATAATGCGCCAGCTTCCCATTTCCTCCCACACATGAAGCTCTTCCCAGCGCCAGGCCTCTCACAGGCTGCCCCTCTTGGTGGGAAACACTTCCCTCTCTCTCCCTCACTCCATGTCCACGTCTCCTCAGAGAGGCTTTCCCTTATTTCTAAGTAGGGTCCCTCGTTTCCCACGATTCCCTATTAACTGTACACAGCGTTTTTCCTTTGTTACATTGGCACAAATTGTAATCCATGAAGGCAGGGAAGATTTCTGATTTTTCACCACTGCATATACATCCCAAATATAAACAGTAACCACAAAGAAGTATTTATTGAAAATATACAACACTTCATGATGACACATGTTCATTCAGCATTTCGCAGATCCACCAGCTCTTCCTTAGGACCTTCTTACGCAGTGGTCCATGGAGTGAACTTGACTAGGTCGGGGGAAGGCTGGCAACCTCAAATCACAGGCAAAATTTTGTGTAACTATTTTTTCTAAGCAGATGTGTGTACCAGGACCTCAAAGGAATCCACAATCTAGAAGAGGTTAAAAGGAGATACACAAATCTAATAAATTCTAGTTTCATTATTTAACAAGACAGACTCAAATTTAACATACAGTCAATTCTTGAAACAAAATGGAGATGTAATTTTTTCTGAAGCCTAAGTCCTATAATTTATCAAATCCCAATGAAATTTGGTATGTGGTATGAACTTGAAAGATTTCTGAGCCAAATTTATTACATCCTGATTTTTTTTTTTGCCATATCTTTAGTGCATGCAACCCATCAGACAAATTCCTTACACAGAGGTAAAGAAGGGAAAAGACAAATGAAGATGCGCCTATCACAGGAAAGACTACAGAAAATGAGACATGTATGAGGGAAAACGTCAGAAACGTCAAGTCTTATCACCCATTTAAAATTCTAGATACCTTGAGAACTAACCACCTAGAAAGCCTTTGAAATTCTCCTAATCAACTCTTCCCCCAAAATATTAAAAAATGAATTCCAGTGTCAAAATTACAAAGCAACTAATTTCAAGTCTGTGTGCTACTTTCTTAAAGTTGTGGTTAGAGGTGCCATCCCGTACTCTCTTGCTTGAAAATCCAATCCAATCATTTCATGCAGTGAGAACTAACGCCCAGACATTAAGTGATCTGTTTAAAGTAACCAAGCTAGCTAAAGACAGGACTGGAATGTGCCTCCCCTTTTAGTGCTCCTCATACCGACCTCTCATGCTCCTTTACAGCTCCTCACAATGCTTAGCATGAATTTCCAAAATACTAAGACTAACTGT
>PVKM010017262.1:0-14288 GCA_004027735.1 Carollia perspicillata
TACAGGGCAGACAAGACATGGGAGGAAGAACTATGGGAGGTGGTGACGGCTCCTTCACATGGCGAAGAGGATGAGAAAAGCCACCATCAGGCAAAAAAGCCCCATGGCCTCTGAGAGGGCAAAGCCCAGAATGGCGTACGAGAAGAGCTGTTGCTTCAGAGAAGGGTTCCTGGGAGAAGGGGAAGAAAAAAGACTGAATTTCTAGTCCACATAAAGAAAAGAACACCAAAGGTGGGCTCAGGGAGAATTAATCCCTTCAAGCTCATCTTATATAATGAGTCTCTTGGGGTGACACCACCATACCCACATTGTTGCCTGGACACATCAGGGGCTCTACAGAGACTGAATGAGGGCAATGGAGAATCCGAATTTGTTTAATACAACCCAGGCACACATTACCACCTTTGATGGATCACCCATATCATCATAACTTAAGACCTCTGGGCCTGGAAACTTAACTATTCAGGGCTCAGCCAGGATGGAAGTGATATTTGGAGTGGCAGGGTTTATCACAGTAGTGCTTTCAAACTTTAGGCAGCAGAAACCCCAAATATAAAACACATAAAAGCCAAACTGTAATGGTAAAAGAAAAAAAGTAGGTGATTGTAAAAACTTGATTTTACTGGTTTCCCCTTACTTCCCTAAGACATTCTCTGGGGCATACCCTCAGAACTCTAAGGCTATAGGTATGGTTAGAAAATCATTCTAGATGGCAAGGGAGTCAGAGGGAAACATTACCTTTTCTCATTTCAAAATAGCCAAAAGAGCCCTGGCTGGTGTGGCTCAGTGGATTGAGCACTGGACTGCGAACCAAAGGGTCACGGATTTGATTCCCAGTCAGGGCACATGCCTAGGTTGCAGGCTAGGCTCCCAGTGAGGGTATGTGAGAGGCAACCACATACTGATGTTGCTCTCTCTTTCTCCCTTCCTTCCCCTCTGTCTAAAATTAAATAAATAAAATCTTTTAAAAAACTTAAAAAATAGTCAAACGATTTTTGATTTTAAGAAGCTACAAATTGCCTATAGGGTTTAGATGACATAAATTAAAATTGGATAAAGAATTCCCAGTTCTGCCCTGACCGGTGTGGCTCAGAGGGTTGGGCATCGTCCCACAGAGCAAAAGTGCCGGCCAGGGCACATGCCTGGGTTGCAGGTTTGGTTCCTGGTTGGAGTGAGCATGAGGTAACTGATCGATATTCTCTCTCACATCAATGTTTCTCTCCCTTTCTCCCTGCCGCCCCTCTCTCTCTAAAAACAAATAAATAAAATCTAAAAAACCCCAAAACAAACAAAAGAGCCCTCCCAATTCTGAAAGTCAATATATATTTTGTATTCCCCTTACTGTCACCTCTGGAAGCCTTCATGGATAAAGTAAAGAAACACTAGCTTTTAAGAGAATTTTGGACACAGAAGCAAGTAGGCTTCTTGTTTCATGTAAATCCTAAAAAATAAATTTACTTTCCTGAAGACATTAAGAGAACTTGAGGTTCCCTAGAGAATTAATTTACTTCTAACAGAGAGATGCCCAGGGTCGGTGGGGACCAACGAGTCCCAAGTGTCAGGGAGCAGTGGGGCTGGCTGCAGAGGCAGTTTTCCCAGGAGTGACAGAGGGGAATTCCCAGAGATTGGGGCAAAACAGCAGCGAAGCCACTATACTGATTCTAGAGGGGCTCTAGAGCAGGGGCAGCAAACTTTTCCTGTAAAGGGCCAGACAGTAAGTATTTCAGGCTTCGTGGGTCACATACTGTCTATTGCCTTTTTTCCCTCATGACCCTTTAAAAAAATGTAAAACCCATTTTTAGCTCAGCTGTACAAAACCAGGTCATGACCCAGATATGGCCCACCCACCTTAGTCTGCCTATCCTGCTCTAAACCAAAGCTGTTCAATAATATTGTATATTTTCACTGTCTAGTATAATAGCCACTAGTCATGTGGCCACTACTGGGCTCTTGAAATATGGCCAGTGAGACTGAGAAACCAAACACATAAACTCGGTGTACTTTTAATTAATTAAAATTTAAACTCAGCCACATAGCTAGTGGCCACTGTATAGGACAGCGTAGCTCTAGATCCCCAAATATTTCTGCCCAGATGTTTGGAAAGCAAATCAGAGCCAATGGAGAGCCCAACTTACCTGGCATAACCAATGATGAGGCTCCCAAACACAGTCCCAATTCCAGCCCCAGAGCCTGCCACCCCTACTGTAGCAGCCCCAGCCCCAATGAACTTGGCTGCTGTGTCAATGTCCCTTGAAATGGCGCTGGTTTGGAAGCTGCGGCTAGAAATAAGTGAGGTCAGAGGACGTGGGGCTGCCAAGCTGCTGAGGCTCTGTGAAGAAGAGGCATATAGGAGGTAAAAATTTTAGGAAACCTCTTTTTGCTCTGGAAACTTTTATACCATTTAAACATTTTATGCTATCAAATATCATATTTTTTCCTCCCAAACAGAAAATTTTTTTACTTCCTGGAAAACTTCTTAAAATGCTGCCAAACACTTTTTAATGCAAGAAGTAGACTTCAAATATCTTTAAGATTCAAGTGTGTGCCCTGGCTGGTGTGGGATCAGTGGACTGAGCACTTGCCTATGAACTGAAAGGTCACTGGTTCAACTCCCAATCATGGCACAAGCCTGGGTTGCGGGCAAGTCCCCAGTTGGGGGTGTGTTGCAAGGCAACAGATTGATGTTTCTCTCCCTCTCTCCCTCCCTTCCCCTTTCTCTGAAAATAAATAAATCAAATCTTAAAATAAAAAAAGAAAAAAGATTCAAGTATGCTGTAAAGTATAAGATTAAAACCCTAGCCTGTGCCCTGAAGAAAGCATCTTCCTGGGACTAAATGCTCCCAACTGAAGTCATCAGCAGCACACACGGGCATGTGCCACCAGAGCCAGAGCTGGAACACTAGAGCACATATGCTATCAACTAACTGTTCTCCATCTCCACCTAAAGCCAGTGGCCTCCATCCTTCACTAATTTTCCTGTGATGACTGCCACCAGCACTCCCCCTACTGGTTCTTCCAGGTAACCCTCCCCACTGCCCACCCCCAAACCACAGGCCCTATTCCACCTGTAAGGTACCTCATCTGTCAGTGTCTCTGTTCGTTTCAGCACCACTGCAGATAGTGACCGGCTCAGCAGCTGAGAGGAGCTCCTGGCCTAGGAGGAATGACAAAAGGGCAAGAAGATCAAGGGAGACTATGGAGAGGAATTCAGAACCATCCTAAATTATTACTCAATGCCCCTTAACACTCTCAAACTTAAATAGAATCTTGGATCATTCTTTTAGCAAATTCTAGATTCAAGAACCTCACCATTTCTCTTGCTTCCTAGGCTTCTCCTTTGCTTTAAGAGAAGTCTACTTCTTTGGGGGCTACCCTTGCTGTACCCTTTTGAAGGCCTCGAGAAGGGAAAAAATGTAAGCCTGGGAAACATTTGCTTCACTCAATAAGAGAGATTTACGGAGGTGAGGGGAGTGTAGGGAAGAGGGTATGGAGGGATAAATGGTATTGAAAAAAATACAATAAAAACACTGTAAAAAATAAATAAAATGAATTATTTTACTATAAATAAATAAAATAAGTATATAAAAAGATAAAAGAGAAAGAGAGAAAGGTTTATACTAGTAACAGCTAACCCATTAGAAGGAAGCCAATGACTGGAGCATCCTTCCCCAAACACACCCTTCTGAAAATAGGCACAAAGATCCATGCTCTAAATTCACCCCTTCCTGGTAGCCTTTTCTGACTAACTCCAAGCCAGCATCTCCAAGGCAGACAAGATGGTGGCTAACAGCCAGGGCTTTAGTCATATAGATCTATATTCATCTTAGTTCTGTAATCAGCTGTGTGATCTTAGGAAAAGTCACAGAACTCTAAGCCTGTTTTCTCATCTTTTAAATGAGAATACTGTATCTCAGAGCTGATTCAAGGAGCAAATGAGATTATGTATACAAACTGGTAAACTTAGTGCCAGGTATATAGTAAGTGCTCAATAAATGATACCCATTGATAGCATCACTCTTTTTTCACTATGGATGGATGAACCAATTGCTTCCGCCATTTAATAATTTATAATTTCTTCCATGTGGTTGCTTCTGAGTTAAAGGTTTTTCCAATGTGTATTTATGTATATTTCAGCTTCGTACCCAAACTTAAGCTCCCAGAGGGGGCTCTTACCCATAGCTCTTCAAAACTCATGACAAGATCCTATACACAGTGCATACTCAACCCAAGCTAGGCAATCTATTTCATGTTTACCATTTCTGGCTGGGTTCCAGTTTACAGAAAGTTTTAGGGTAGAAATAACCTGATCTTAGTCTAGATTTTCATTTATACTCTTCTAAGATGTTGGATGGGAAGAATTAACTGGCCTCCAGGGGCTATGGGGCAGGTAAGCATTCACTTTCTCCTGTCAGGAGGGCACAGCAAAGGATATTCCCCCAGCCCAACTGTGAATAACAAGAGGAGACAAGATGCCCCTCCTTAAAAACTCTCCTAGAAAAGGGAGGTACTCACCAAGGTGGGGGTGGAGACAAACTTGGCGCAGGTGTACATTTTCGGGGAATGAGGGGCTGTGGCAGGAGAGCTGGAATTACAGAAGCAGCATTGTAAACACTGTCCTTGCTCACCAAAGGACATCCTTATTAGCAAAAAAGTGGCCAGAGAGCAGAGTGACTGACCTCAAGTCTTAGAAGGGATGGATTTAAGGACCCTAAATCAAGATTTCCTTATAATCAAGTGACTTACCCTGGTCTAAGCAAGTAGCCCCTTGGTTCCAGTTTTAAGACCTGTTATTCATTTCCACAGATTCATGATTGGGGTTGTCAGAGGAATTTCCTTAGAGTGTCCTTTGCCTAACCTTTCCTGTTTCTATTCAAAAGGAACCCTTTTCAAGACCTCATTGTCTGGGCTTTTGTTGTTGTTGTCTGGTCTTTTTATTAAAGACTCTTGGGAGTTATTTGTAGAAGGCCAAGACATTGGAAGGGTCTCCAACAATCTTAATCACTTTTAAGTATTTGAGTCCCAATTTCCTACATCAATTAAGTGAGGAAGATCAATGAGGAACTTTGCCACTATCCTAATTAGCAATGACTACTAAAGTACCTACTTTCACTATCACACTAAGGGGTATTCAGTTTTGTATCCTGGAGATCTAAAACAATGCTGACACCTTGTAGGTGCTTAAGTTGGCAGAACCGAACTTGTGTGAGAGGAATGGGGAAGTTAAACATCTAAAGGCAGGGTTTCTCCAAGTGAAGTGAGAAGCCCACCTGGAGTAGTTATCTAGAGGTAAGGATGGTGTATGTATTAAAAATGCTCCTTAATAGAGCATTTAATGAGGTGGGTCCCACCTTAGATGTTCTGGGTCAAGACCTCTGGGGTTAAGGCCCAAGTACTCTGTATTTCAAACAAGCTTCCCAAATGATTCTTACCCACACTGAAGGCACCATCTGAAAACCAGTCTTGAAATTATGATAGTGGTAAAGCCAGGAATTGAAGGCTTCTCACTCATAAGTGAATGCTTTCTAAGATGCTAAAGGTTAAAACACTCACTGATTACTTAGGCCTGTTTAGTGACACTTCCTTAATGAGTTGGACTCATCTTTTTTTAGGTTACACTTCTGAATTCAGAATCTTTAAGTTACTTTTAGATTAATGGATAGCTTCAAATCTTATCCTGTCGAGAACTCTGATTTCTACCTATATGTAATTCTAACCCAATTTTGTGCAGAACTATTCAGGATTTCTTGGATCAAAATCCAAAATTTCTTTAAAGCTTTAAAAAAGGGAGGATTGTTTTTTTCCCCAAGGAATTAAACCTCAATATCATTTCTAAAATGTAGTTTTTAAGGGGATTAAATGAAATAACTTATGTAAAGAGAGTAATCTGGTGCTGGCAGGTGAGACCACAAAGGGTGGCAATTAACAGAACCTGCAAGAAGTGCAGATTGCTCCACTGGTCACCTAACCTTGGCAAGTCTGCAACTGGTAGCCTACAACACCTCAGACAATGGCACCATCCAGAATCAGAAGACCTAATTCTTCACAGGTTTCTTCCTCCCTGTAGATCAGTCAGAGTTACAGAGCTGCTGACTTAACCATTCCCTTCCTTAAACGTTCTTTTCCCTCTTGAGGGCAAAGTCTGGGGACTCTCATTAAACCCTAGAGGAAAGCTGGCAGGTACAGATTACCCATGCAGGTCCCACCCTACCCTTTTGGGCCTGCTGCCTGTAACAGAAAACCTCACTATTAGTCCACCACTTACATTTTTCCCCAACTACACCAGAGTGAGAATGGTACCGGGAGACAACCCAGAGTGAGAATGGTACCGGGAGACAACCCAAGGTTCGAAAGAAACCGGTCTCTTTTCTGCCATAGCTCTCCCATAACAGCCTGAAGGGAGTGTCTTGGCTGTTTTGTTCACTTCTACCACGTTGAGAATTTTTTCTTTTTGAGGGGTGCTGACTAGAGGGGTTGGTGGCTTTAGTTGATCCACTATCCCCTTTGCTCGGCACCTGAGGTCCTGTAGTCTAGAGATTTCAGGGTAAGGAAGACACAGAGTCAGGATGAGAAAAGAAAGCAGAGATAGGATGGGAGAGTCTGGGGTTTGTGAAAACTCTGAAAGGGTAAGCAGGTAAGAAACGAGCGTTTGTAATGGTTGGGTCGAACAGGTGAAATGAACACTCTAGGACTTGACTTTCGCCAGCTCCAAGGAGCCCTCCCCCAGAGTCATCCAAGATGGCGCCAGTCCCGCGCGGCTGGAGGTCACCGACACGCGGAAGGGGCAGACCTTAAGGCGCGGGGATACGGGGAGGAAGGAAGGGCATGAGGACCCGGGTGGGAGCATGCAAGGTAAGGGCCTCAAAGCACCCGCGCGAAAGAGGGTATCCCTCGCGCGTGCGCGGCGCAAAGCAAGCACGAGGGCCCAAGCCTTACCTGCTCCCAGTGCGGAGAAGACAGAAAGGGGCGGGGAGCCGAAATAGCGAAAGGAAAGCTTGGCGCATGCGTGGATTGGACCAACGAGTCTCCCCGCAAAGTTGAGGTGGCCCTGGTCGGCCACCTCTGTTGCTGCGTGCGGCCAGTCGCTCCACCTGGCGTTGGAGAGGAGAAACTGCAGGCGCAGCCGACCGTGTGCACTAGTGAGGACAACTGCCACGCACAGTGTAAGTCGATCAGTAATGTGTCCTGCGATTTGGTCTGCACAGCTTTTGGAGTTTTGGCCTCGCTTCCCTTCCCGAGCATGCGCAGTCACAGTGGAAAAAAAAAACAAAACCAGAAATTCAGCGTTAAATAGCACACAATTGGGATTGGGATTGGGATTGGGATTGGGGTTCAGTGCTCAAATGTAGCAGAAAAATGAAGGCATGGAATTCCTGCCTTCTGTTGCTCCTGGAGCCCTGGCTTTATGGGTAGGAAACCTGTTTAATGGGGAAAAGTTGGTAAAACGCCTTAGCTGCCTCTGGTGGCTTTGCCTTTATTCTCCTCTCGCTCTGAATTCCAGTGATTACCAATGAGGAAACCAGCATCAGCGAAGCAGAAGATAGGGGTTCAAGATGACTGGGACTCAAGCACCCTGACCCTAAGTCCTGAGACAGTCGAGGAATGACGGGTACCAAGTGACCTGCAGTGAGGTTGTGAAGTCACCCCAGGAATGCCCATGCCTCTGCCCAGGTTTCATCTACTCAAGATGAGATAAGCAGACCCCCAATGACGTGGTCCCATGAAAACCTCTCAGCTTCTCTCTCGTGCCTGTTCCCTCATCCTGTCCTTCCCCTGTGTTAGGAAGTGGGGAGCTTCCAGGCCCTCATTGCTTCTTCCAGGCCTCTGTCTCGTAGACAGGGTATGACCGGCCCCTTTAGAGGAAGGTGGCAAGGCCTACCTCGTTCCCTTCAAGTCCAAACCTCAGCCGTCTTGGCATCGTCTTGAACGCAACACGAGAAAGACGGGGAAAGCTCACCAAACCCCCATAAAAAATAAAAAATAAAAAGAAAGCCGCGGCTGTAAATAAAGCCAAATCCGCCGGCCTCTGAGGGGCTGTTTGTCCTCCCCTCCTTGGCCCCGTCCTTCCCGCAGCCCCCTCCCGGTTCCCCGGCCCCGCGGCGCCCCGGCCCCGAGCTCCTCCATTTAATCGGATTTGGGAGAAGGGGAGGATAAATCACGGCAGCAGCTTTACGGTCCCGGAGGAGAGGCGAGCCGCAGCCAGGCACACCCCGGCCGGCGATAAAAACCGCCGCTGAAAGCCCACGGAGCAATTTCCCGGGACCCCGAGCGACGCCATTACAGGAATGTAATTTTGCCCGGATGAGGCCCGGAGTTTAATTATCCTCGCGGAGGAATTTCAATGCGGCCAATCCATCTTGCAGGCGGGCGGCAGAGGGATTTATATGGGCCCGTTATTTCACACCGATCCTCCATCTGCATTTTTATGGTCCTGAGCTCCTGCAAGGGGGTGGGGGGAGGAGTGGGGAGAAATCGGAGAAGCGGGCAAAGAGAGAAGGGTGGGGGACTTCCCACCCTTCCTAAACTCACAATTTCACCTCGGTGAGGATTCTCACTGGTTCCCCTGAAAGTCCCAAATTTCCTTCTAGTGCCAGTGGTTGTCTTAGGGCAGGAGGGTTGGTGAGGATTGAAACTGGGAGGCTTGCGAATCAATCAACAGGTATTTACCAAGAACCGAGGAGTGCCAGGCACTGTGTCAGATGCTGCGAGGAGCAAGGGAAGACAGGCTAGCAAGGATACACCCTGAAGTCCCCAGACGCCCCCACCCCGTCCATATTGAATTCCTTTTAGCGCTTAGCTTCACGTCCTCCGAGGCAAAATGTCCACAGTTCTTAGAGCCGCTACCACCAAACGGTTTTTGCAGCCGTTGCGACAATATAGACACCTCTCAGATATCGCTAACAATCTCAAAGGAGGTTTGGAGAAGGGGCTCGTGAGAAAGCTAAAGCTGGCTCCTCCCGGAAGTTGTTACAGCTTGCCAGGTTTAATTTTCCCTTATTCCCATTCTCTGGGCACTGGATTCAGGCAAACCTGATATCCCAAATCACTGTGTGACCTTGGGCAAGCTGTTTAACCCCTCTAAATCGATTACCTCCTATGTAAATTGGGAATAATGGTGCTTACTCCACAGCGAACATTGGGGATAATAAACGTGAAGCTTTTAGCAAGGTGCTTGGAACTCGGTAAGAGTTTGATAAATGCTAGTAATATAATAACAACATTACTGTTATTTATTATTATTATAGTTAGTATTGCAATTCAATTCTGCAGTGCTCCTCAGAGAAGTTATTACAAGGTCCTTTCAGTGATAGTTGAAAAATACTCAACTATTACTTATTGAACTTTTTCACCTACATCAATCATCCAAAACAAGTCGTTTGATGTAGTTGGTGGATGGAGATCTGTGGGGAGGGTTGAGAATCCTGGGGACGATTGCTACTAGGTCGAAGCCAGAAATTAAATCAACAGGGGAACGGTGAGAGATGGATGAATTTGAAGACAACAAAAGATGATCCCAGAGAATAATAGCAAAGGACATAGGGGTCTTCTTGAGCAAAGGATTGGGAAAGGGTCCTTCCTTCACTTCACGGAGGAAATAAAACGGTCCAGGAAGCAAAGGGTGTGGAGCCAGAACTATCCTTTCCAATCAATCCCTTTCTTTTCCTACCAGGCCATGTAGCAAGGTTGGCCTGATTGGCCAGCTTTTCTAATGACTGTTAGTGGCAGATTCTGACTGGTTAGCAGCCTCCCTGCGCAGTAGTTACGAAGTAATGAGCTTGATCTTTTCTTTCTTAGGATTGGTTAACATTCCAAAGAGGACAGACAGTCATTTAATTGACTGGATAGGCTGGGAGGGAGGTCTCATACGGAAATTTTGTGCTCTTTTCCACAAAGGTCACCAAGAAAGTGTCTTGATTGGCTTATGCATGTTTGCTTTTAGAAAAACAGTAGTTAAGTGAAGAAGAATCAAGAGAATCATGCAGGCATACTACCACTCAATTTGAAACCCAAAACGGGGAGGGATTCACAGAGAGAAACGTAAGAGGGATAAAAAGAGAGACTAGGACACAAGGAAATGCAAAGAAAAATTGCCAGAGAGAAGAGGAAGGTTTTGAATAATTCGTTTTTCATTCCTGATGGTTTAAGATGAGGCTGCTTGATGCATTTTGCTAGATGCACATGTTGCCAGCACATGGCATGGAAAGAATAGCTGCTGTCCTGGAGGCAGGAGACTGGGAGTCTAGTCCCAGCTTTGCAACTAACTAGCTGAGTAACAGCAAGTTTCTTCATATGTCAAAACTTCTGTTTTCTCATTTTGGAAAATCTGAGAGAGAAATAGGTGATAGCTAAGATTCTACTCACAGTTAACCTTCTAGGATTCTCTTTCTGTTAAACAAGCAATTTTATATAAGTTGAAGTCGTACCTATGCATTCTCAATAAGGACTATTCTTGGGTCTTAAACTCCACTATTCGTGATTGTTAATTTCAAGCTCCTGTGACTGGTGGGTACTGACTGATGGATTTTCTACTTCCTCTTGCTAAATCAGTTCCCCAGGACAGCAGGACTGTGAGCCATCAGTAAACCATTCTACTCTGAGAGAAAAAGAAAAAAAGGCACAGCAGCAACAAAAACAGCAAATAGAGGAAGGGAATGAGTTGTTAGTATCCAGGCTTCTGAGAGAAAGATCAGTGGGAAGGTGGCAGAAGGATGACAAAACAAATTTTTGCTGGGGAAGAACCCAGCAAGTTTGTACGCATATGATAAATGTGTACAGGTCCTACATATTTGTCTAGAAGCCATGATTCAGTGCATATATGAACAAATTTTTATCCCTGCCATTTGGTGGCTCCCAAGCCAAGAAACACACACAGACAAAACAGAAAATAAAAATCATGGTGATATATTATGAAGAGCTCAGGACAGCAAACTAGAGATCTGAATTTAGATTTTGAAAACCTACATTTAATTATGTGACTTTGAGAAAATCACTTCCCCTCTCTAGACTAGCTTTTTCACCTGCAAAATGTAGGAAAACACTAGATGAATGTTGAGTTCTCTTTCAGTTTTAAATATAAATAGCATAGATTTGTCCTTCCTGGTTTGCCCATGTCTCCTGTGACTTCAAGCAATCAACCAATATTTATTGAGCATCTACTACTATGTGCAAGGTATTGTGCTACATATTGTGAGTGGGAATACAGGGGAAGACATAATTCCTTCATAAAATTATAATCAGTAAGAAAAACATATACATGTATAATTAAGATATGTGGCATGATTTAATAGGTTATATGGGTAATAGGAATTGAGAAGGCAGTATGACTTCCAGCTATACAATGATCAGGGGCACCATGATGAAGGTGGGTTTTGTCCTTTTTAAAAAAATTTGTTTAAAGATTAAAAAATATTTTATGTGTTTATTTTCAGAGAGAGGAGAAGGGAGGGAGAAAGAAAGGGAGAGAAACATCAACTGGGGCCTCTTGGTTGCCCCCAACTGGGGATCTGGCCCACAACCCAGGCATGTGGTCCAACATGGAATCGATCTGACAACCTTTCGGTTCGCAGGCTGGTGCTCAATCCACTGAGCCACACCAGCCAGGGCTCCTTCTTTTAAGAAAGTATGAAATAGCCTGGCTGGTGTGGCTCAGTGGATTGAGCATTGGCCTGTGAACCAAAGGGTTGCTGGTTCAATTCCCAGTCAGGGCACATGCCTGGGTTGCAGGCCTGGTCCCTAGTAGGAGTCACATGAGGGCAACCCCAGATTGATGTTTCTCTCTCACTCTTTCTCCTTCCCTTCCCCTCTCTCTAAAAATAAATAAATAAAATACTTTAAAAAAAAAGAAAGTATGAAATATTTGAATCATATAAAAGTTGCAAGTAATATATATAATTTATTGAACAAATATTGAGATCCTAAGTGCCAGGCACTAACCTAGGTGTTGGAAACACAGCCGTGAACAAAATAGGAAAAAAAAATCCTTGCCTTCCCAGTGCTGACATTTTATATAAATCATGAAGCATAATAATAAAATGGATACCCTTTAAACTACCTCTAGTTCAAGAAAAGAAAAAAAAATTACCACTACCACTGAGGGGCCCACATGCTTCTCTCCTGTATCAGCCCCTGAATTTTTGTTTACCATGTCAAGGTTTTTCTTGATATTTTTGCCATATATTATTTTTTGGGCTCTACCCTTTAAAAATATCATTCTAAGAGTGATATAATGTTGTTTTAGACTTCTTTGATTGCTCTTCTTATTTAACATTATGTTTCTAAGATTTATCCATGTTGATATAGGTAATTGTAGTTTATTTATTTTCATTGATGTATAATAGTTCACCAATTAGTTGATTAATTCCCCTGTTGATGAGTAGTTAGGTTTGTTTCCAGCTTTTTGACATTTCAAGCTATACTTCTCAAAACATTTTTATACATATCTCTTGGTATACATGGGTGATAGTTTCTTCAGGATATATATATATGTATATATATCCCCTACTGGATTGTAGGATATGAATATCTTTGACTTTTTTAGATAATATCAAATTGTTTTCCAATATTTATGCCCTTCAAAGTATATAACAGTTTCAGCTGCTACCCTATCTTTACCAACTTTGGTATTTAGTCAGTCTGCTGAGTATAAAATGGTATTTTACAGTGGTTTGCATTTATATTTGCCTTATTATTAATTAGATTAAGCATCTTTTCATATATTTACTTACCAATCATGTTTCCTCTTCTGTGAAATGCCTATTCATGTATGTCTTTTGCCTGTTTTCCTATTGGGTTATTTGTCATCTCCCTATTGATTTATAGATATTAATATATATATAAAATTTGTTATATATGTGGCCCAATACTGACCCTTTATTAGTGACAGCTGTTAATGATGTTTAAAGGACAGAGGATTTCAGTTCCAGCTCAGAACTGAATTAATTAATTAATCCACCTCATTTAGTTGGATTAATTAATTCTTAATTCATTCATTAAATATTTATTGAATGTCTAGCCAGACATCATGCCAGATACTGAGAACACAATCCCACTTTATTCATCCCTTACCACTTCCAAAGTCTAGTTGGGTCCAAGCCCTGACATCTCTTGCTGGACTGCTACAATAGCCTTTTAACTGGACTCCTTGTTTCCAATCTGGTTTTGCCAGTCTACTTTCCACACAGTAAGTAGCTAAAACGTTCTTTTAAAATGTTGAACAGATAATGCAACTTAAACCCTCCCATTAGTTTTCCAGTACTTAGAACAAGTTTCAGGGGTCAGCTACACTAGACTCCTACTGATCCTCAGACACTCCAGACTTATTCCCACTCAGGCCCTTTGCTGTTTCCTCTGCCTAGAAAAGTCTTGCTCCAAGTCATGCTCATTCTCTCATTTCATTTAGGTCTCATCTCAAATAGCACCTCCTTAGAGAAGCCTTTCCTGACTACCTAATCTAAATAGCTACCACCTTCCCTTCTTTACCTCCATATCCTCCTTTTTGTTTTAGCATTTGTCATAGAGTTATTTCTATTCTTATCACTTTTTTCCTCCACTAGAAGATAAGCTCAACCAGGGCAGGGACCTTGCTCACCACTGTATCTTCAGCATTTAAACAGTACCTGGCACATACTAGGTTTTCAACAGAAATTTCATGAATGATTGAATAGTGAATAAGAGAGTCTTTGCTTTTAAAATGTTTACAATTTAGCAGGTAATACAGAGAATTAAAAGGCAAATCACTTCAACATGCTGTAATAGTGTTATAAAAGGGGTAAGTACTTGATGCTATGAGAACATATAGGAAGAACATGAATCCAGTCCTGGGAAGTAAGTGATAGTCAAGGAAGGCTTCCAGGAGGAGGTGACATTTACGAGACAGTTAAAGGACTTGTATAGGGAGGGAATGGAAAGATGTCCCATAGAGAAGAAGCAGTAAGTACAAAGGCTTTGAAGTAGGGGATCACGTGGTCTCTTCTCCAAAGGGCAAGTAATTCAGTGTGGTCAGAATGAACAGTTGTGGGTGTGGCAGGATATAGAGAGGTGAGACCGGTTGTTAGTAGCTAGATCCTGAAGGATCTTGAGCATCAAGCTAAGGCATTTGGATTTCATCCAGAAAGCATCAAGGAATCATTTCAACAGAAGAGCGAGAAGCTCAGATTTGCATTTTAGAAAGATCATTCTAGCTCTAGTGTGGAGAATGGCTGGGGGTGGGAGGGGTCAGGACTGTGGGTACAGAGTGCAATAGGAGGCTGTTGTCATAATCTTGGTGGGAGATGGTGGTGGCCTGAGTCCTG
>PVKM010017262.1:14388-26118 GCA_004027735.1 Carollia perspicillata
GGGGGGGGGGGTTGGTTCTATTTTCTCCATATTAAACGAAACTGAAACCATCATAGATCCTCCTTGTTGTGTCCTTATTTTTCTAACCCTGCCTAAGTCATTAGGCCCTGCCTTGTGTATTAGACTGGGTGCTTATACAAGAACAATGATTTTCCCCAGTATCACTCCACAGAGGCTAAGGCAGGGTTGTGGCTTGTGAGAGCCACTGATGAGTGCTGTATGCAGCCTGAAGAGTCCCACACATAAAGGACAGAAAAATGGACTACAGGTATGCTCTGTAAGTTAGTTACATTCTCTTCAGTCTGGAAATAGAAGAAGTCTTGGCAGCTCTGAAAGGGTGGGAGAGAGGAACTCAGCACCTCTTTTTCTTGTAAGCTGAAAAAGTTTCAGGTGAAAGGTGGATTTGGGAAACTGTGAGAATGAAAAGGGGTGAATTGCCTAGTGGGCAAGTTTGGGCTTTCTAGGCAGAAAGGACAGAGGGCAGGAGGCAAAGAGTCAGCATGTTATAGTGAGATGAGCACACCCACTCCTAATATTCATGGAGCTTAAGGAAAGATAAAAAATATATAAGCCAATACACCAAATACCTAAATATGTAAGAGCTGTAAATCAAAAGCTAAAAAGCTGTCAAATAAAGCATGATCTACCTTCTTATCTTGACAAATATAATGATATCACCTGGGAGATTTATATTTAGAATTCTGGGAGTTCTCCAGCCCCCAGTATGACCCTTAGGTTTTCTTTCTGTTCCTGAATCTGTCCCAGTACCTGAGGGGCCTCAACAAGAAAGTGTATGCTCAGTGCAGCCACACATCTGAACTCCATCCACACTCCAGGTCAACAGGGCTAGTGGTGTGCCCTCCAGTAGCTCCTCTGTTCTCTCAGGGGATGGGGCCCAAGGAAGATGCCCTGGAAGCGGGCTTGAAGCTGTTTGGCAGGGGATTCTGGCAAAGTGGACCATGGTATAGGAGAGGGGAGATATGAGCTCTGGATAGGCACATCCCTTTGGCCTTAAGTTTTCCTCACTCCGGAGGTGGAAAATGCACTCTAGAACATGCATCCACGGGAAAAGAGGTCCCTCTTGTCAGGTCTAAAGGCATGGACTCTGAAATCACATAGACTGGGTTTGAATTTCTATTATGTTATTGATTAACTCTTCTTTGAACCTGACCAAACTCTCTGAACCCATTTTCTTACTTGTGAAATGGCAATTATAATATCTACTTCACAAGGTTATTGTGAGAATGAGATAAGCTAATATGTGCAGAGCACCTGGTATATTTAATAGCCACCACTCATTCACATTGTTTTCTTTCCACTCATCACCATGTTTCCCTCACAGTAACCATGGAGGCCAGGGAAAAAATATAAAGTCTTCTTTAGACAAGGCTGTCTTGTAGGAGTGTGTCTGGAAAAAAAAGTTTATAAGGGAGACAGTAACAATCTAGGCAGTAATAGTCTCAGCTCAGGCTGGGTCCATGTGGGAGAAAGAGGAAGAGTAAGTTGTCTTGGATGCGATAAATGAGAAATGATAATGGCGTAATTGCTTTTACAATCTGTTTGTTTTGCTGACAGTAGCAGCTGGTTACTGTTTTGGTTCTTGGTTTTCAGGTTAAGATGGGGAAGAAGGGATGAACAATCTAAAATAATAGAAAATACAAACATCGTTTCTTTAAAAATTTTTTGAATTTATTGACTTTTAGAGAGAGAGAGACATCTACTTGTTGTTTCACTTATTTATGCATTCGTTGGTTGATTCGTATATATGCCCTGACTGGGGATTGGGTCTGCAATCTTGACCTATCAGGACAAAGCTCTAACTCACTGAACTACCCTGCCAGGGCACAAACACCATTTCTGGATGACCAGGAACATGGTCAGAGAAACACATGGTTGCAAACATGGATCCTGTTTTTCAAACACCAGGACTAATTCAAACACAGAGTCAGTGCCAATAGATTCTTACCACATGCCGTCATTCTTGCCACTCCTGCAGCTGGAATACTCTCTTCTTCTTCTCTGCCATTATAAATTCTATTCTTTACTTCATGTCCACTACTTCCATGTTAAGCACCCCTGCATGCTACCCTCCCCCACTTCCCTTGAGCTCCTCTAGTCTTTATCACAATGAACTTATTCATGGTCTTAATATGTTTAGTGTCTTGTATTGTTCTCTTACCCTTTCATGTGTTCTCTTGCCCTTCTCTCCCCAAATAGAGTTTAAACTTATTAAGGGAGGAGACCTATGTTTTTGTTTCTCTTTTATCTCTTATGGGGTCTATGTATTTATTCAATGTACATTTACTGAGTCCCCATGTGCCTGAACTGTGTTAGGTGCTGGGGATACAAAAATGTGTGATATGTCTATATATCTATATCTATAGCTTCTCTTTACTAGAGAAGCTAATAATGGTATGGACTCATGGCTCGATAACTGCCTATAAAAGTGTTGTGCACGTAATGGGCCCTCAATATAGGTTTAATGGATGGATGAACCATGCTGCTTTTCAACTAGGCATTCAATGAATGAATGAATGAATGAAAAAACTGAATAACAAGCCCCTGATAGAACTATTCCAGGTGTAGCCCTGCTATGTGAACCTAGTTCTAGAAGACTGGTTTGAGGGGAGAAGTGGTCTTTGGAACCATCAAAACAGAGCGCCTACTCTCTTTTCAAGGCAATTTCAAGGCAGTGTTCACTCCTTCCTTTAAGGCCTAGTGATTAAGTCACAAAGCATTTTACAGGCATTGGTAAATGTTTTGCCAATTTGTGTCATTCAGGTTGGTGTTATGAGAACTATGTCCATCATTATAATAAAACATCTAGTATTGGATACTTATTATGTGCTAGAAGTTGTGCTGATTTCTTTACATAAATTATCTAAATCCTAACAACAACCCTATGTTGTAGGTACAATTTTTTTCCCCCATTTTATAGAAGAGGCAACCGAGACAAGCTGGTAAGCAGAAAAGGCAGGGCTTGAATGCAGAAAGTCTGATTCCACTCTGTACTGTCTACATAATGAATTGGTAGAGTGGAGAACTGACCCTGAGCTGACCCTGCCATTCACTTACTGTGTGACCTGCAGAAGTCATATCAGCTCTCTTGTCTTTAGCCCTTTTTGATCACATAACTAAAGAGTGACAGCACCAGTCTGAAAGCCTATTCTTTTGAATTCAAGTCCTATGCTCTTTCCACCAGCCTCAACTGCTTAAATCTGGTGGCAATCCCCTAACTCTCATCTTTCACCTTCTTGTGGTATCAGAGGCAGCCTATGGTGTTGTCATTCATAAGATGGGTGTCCTTTTTAAAAAAAATTAACTAATTTATTTTTAGACAGAGGGGAAGGGAGAAAGAAAGAGAGGGAGAGAAACACTGAAGTGAAATCATTGATCAGTTGCCTCTTGTACACATGCCCTGACTAGGGACTGAACCTGCCACCCAGGTATGTGTTACCAGGAATCAAGCCAGTGACCTTATGCCCAACCAACTGAGCCACACTGGTCAGGGCAGCTGTCCTTTTTTGACACATTATATGTGAAGATCTTGATGGCTTTGTGAAAGGATTGGCTGATGGGGAGTATGGAGAGAGCTGCAGAAGAACACCTGAACTGATTTCTTCCTGTGACCCCATCCTTCAGCTTCTAGGTTTAAATGAAAATGCTTCCCAGTATACAGGATGTTTATTATCAAGGGTCCATTCAGAGAGTACATAGCCAAAACCAGGCTATGTTCAAAAGGCAGGTAGTAGGTCCCATTCATTTCTGAGTGTGGAGCTTGATCAACATGGGCAAGAGATTGAGACCAGGTAACGCGAGAGACCAGGCAGAAATCTACTTCTCTAAGGAGCCACCTCACAGAAATCAACGCTGCTGAAATCTTCTATTTTGTCCCTTCGTAGATGGTAGTTTTCCTCCCACATATTGCAGACAAAGGATGATGGTTTATCTAAGCAAGTGTGCATGGTTGGCTGGCATCAGTATTTTAAATTGGTATGTGTAAATAAAAATTGTTTTGCTATACTCATGTTATTTGGCTTAGTTCTTTTTCCTTAGTCTCCTTTGCCTGTGTATCAAGGGTAGATGTGCGCTGTTATCACCAGAGTAGCCTCTGGCTGGGGTGCTTGCTGGTGTCCTCTTTAGAGCATCTTTACCATCAGGCAATGTGTCAGGATGGCTTTTATGTCCTGTCCTCACCACCTTTTCTGGCCTCCAGTTTCGTCTCATATTCCAGAATCATTTGCATCATTCTCCTTTATGCCTCCCTCTCTCCATCCTCCCCCCCCCCCATTTTCTTCTTCATCCCTGAATAAAATTCTACAGAGACCTGGGGTGGGGGATCCCCTAAAGAGGTCTCTCTCTCTCACACACACACACACACATTCACACTCACAGTGGCAGGCAAGCTTCATCTCTCCTCTGACTTTACCATATCAAACCAAATATCAAATCAAGATCACTCCCAAAGCAAAAACAAAATAAAAACAACTAAAAAAAGAATTACTCCCCTTCTAGGAAATGAGGCCACAAATTGTGGAGGATCCACCTGTGGCTTACCAAATAGCTGAATTTCTGAAGCATCTTACTTTTATGTCAGACTGCAGCTGAGGGCCTGCTGATCTGAGGTTCTGGGTCAGTCTTATGTATATAATCTGTTTGTAAAGTATTTTCCTTAGTTTTATTGTAAATTAGAATTCTAAATATGTGTGTAATAGAAGAAGTAGGGGTGGTGGTGAGGACAAAAGCCCTGTTCTGATCACTGCTGGTAGGGATACAAAAAGCCTAGGTTTCTTCCTTTTGGGAATCCGCGGGGTGTAAGGAACGCTGGTTCAGGTGGGGTGAACCAGAGAAGGGGACTATAGAACAGTTTGTTTACAAACCAATATACAAAGAATTGAAAATGAATTTAGGCAGGGAACACCCATCAGCTTAAAATGGAGGACAGAACTGGGAAAGGAGGCTACTGCATGAGAGCAGAATTTAGAGAAAATTTTAGAAAGCTTCTCGGAGGGAGCCGTGTGCGGAGAAGCAGGATGGGAACCATAGCTGGGGGTAAGGCACAGCCCAGCTGCCTTTCCCGGGTCTCCTCCTCGCTAGCCGCTAGCCGAGACCGCTGGGTGAATTCCTCTCTGGACCGGCTCTGCTCTTTGGGTTCCTCCACCACCTAACCCCACAGGCTGTGGCTTCTTCCTTCACCTGCTCCCGGGCCTTTCATCCACACCCACTCCTCCCGGCTCCCACTCTATAATCTCTTGTCATCTCTTCAAATCCAATTATCGAATTAATTGACGTGCTAACCGAGAGGCAAACAGAAAGGGGCGGCAAACACCAGGCGGCTCAGATTTATCCTCCGGCCTTCACAGGCCCCGGCCGGGCGAGATTTACTGGGCTTCGAACACGGCGACAGTTCAAACCTTTGATTAATCATGTTTTTCTCCCAACCCCATAATTTAGTTGGTGTTTTCCCCCCTCCTGCTTTTTTATTTATTTATTTATATTTTTTATCACTGGAAACAGAGACGGAGTCCTCATCAGCTTCAATTACAAATATTAAGCCCCCGGACAGCACTTTGACAGAGAGGAGGCTAGCCCCCACCTCCGCCCCGCCCCCCTAAATCATCCCTGAATTAACATCACAATCGGCGACTGACGCGCATTCAGATTTAAATGGTGGCATATTGTTCGCCGACAGTCGAGTTCAGAACCGCGGGTTCGCTGCTCCGGGCGGTAGCCCCCACCTCTCCCCTCTCTGCCCCGCTCCGGCCTCCCGGGAGGCTGTAGCACAGGAGCTGCGGGAGGATCCGGCGCTCTATCTCCAGCAGCAAAGGCTGCAGGCTGGGGATGCGTCAGGGTGGGGGCTGGCGGGCTGCTGAGAGGGGTAGGGTGTGGAGGAAGAGGAACTGCAGAGTTGGGCGTCTGGGAGGTGGGCGCGGCTGGAAGAGGTGGGTAAGTTTGGCTGGGAACCAAGGATAGGCAGAGGAACAGGGTTTATGCAAATGACATGCAGATGAAAACGCCGAAGCGGCGAGTTTGTGACTGCCTTTAGACGTCCTTGAGGGGCGGGGCGGAGATTATGGCCGCCTTGACCCTCCCAGGGTCTGCGGCGCATCCTTGGGTCGCGGTGAAGTAACCAGGAGGTAGGGAAATTTCTTGTTGGAAGGAAGAACGTGAGGCAAGAGTTCTCCATTTCCTGAGCGTATTAGAAAAAATTGGCCCTAAACCGTAGACTGAAGGCTTGAAGATAGGCCTCAAAAAGGACTCCCTCAGTGTGAGGTTGAGATTCCTCCTACCTAGGGGATTAATTTCGGATTAGAAGGTCCTCGAAGTAGCCAGATTTCTCTGAGGTGTTTGGGGTAAAGTTATAACTATTTGGCTCTATCCCACTTAAGTGGAGGAGAAACGGGAGAGTCATTAGCGGACTCCATTAACCCTTTAAGAATAAAGGAGCTCGGGAAGGAAAATGTGAATATTGGAGGATAGGTTTCCAGATTTTCATATCCACCTGTCTCTCCAGTCTTGCCCGCATCAATCTCTAGGTCCCCATTCTGCCTAGCAACATCACAACCAATCAAGGTGCAATTAGACCAGGCAGCTGGTCTCATCCTTAACTGGGATTGGCTGCTCGCCGTACGCTCATCGCAAGTTTTCATTGGCTGACGGCCACCTGTATGGAAATAACAATTACACGGGACTCTCAGCCGGTTCTCAGCCTTTTGGACCTGTGGCTTGTTGTGTTGAAAGCTGCAAGCTCAGAGCAGGAATTTCAGGGCTTTTATCTTGTCCTCTCTGCCTCCTGTTTCCCCAAAGAGATCTCTCGAACTTTTCACTTCTCCCTGGCGCCTCTGCCTGAGGCCTAGTGTGAAAGAAATCCGAACAAATAACGCAGAAATAATGTGGGGATTTGTGTGCATTGCGCAACTTCTTTGCATTCTCTCGGTTGTGTCAAGATTTTGCCTTTTAGGTCGGATGTTGCCACAGTTCCTACCCCTTCTGTCTTCCACCTCCAGCCTAGGGGCAGGAGTGGAGTCCCTCAGTTCCTGCCCCTTGTCGCCACACACCCTTCTTTCGGGTTCACCTCTTCAGTTTTCGTTGCCCCTCCGATTTAGGATGCAGGCGTCTCGCACAACAATCTAAAGCCCGGTTTAGGAGTGAGTTAGAGGGGGAGAGGGCCCCCCCCAACCAAAAAAAAAAAAAACAACCCTTCATCCTCGCTCCCCATCCATTTTCTCCGAGGGAGCCGAGTTTGACAGCGAATTCATTCCGAGCGGGGAGGGTGATTTATTCTTCAAATATACCGACAAGTGCGGGCATGATGGAGCCCATTAAAATGTTGGGAGATTGTTTTTATGATTGAAGTCTGTATTACTCCAACCATAAAGAAAGAGAGCAAGGAGTCATTAGCATTTTCATGATGGTGTATTTCTGCTTGTCTCCGCGCCATCACTCATCTTTACTGCCCGTCCCTTTGCTCTCGCTCTGCTACAACGAGGAGAGACTGCAGCCTGAGTTGGGTTGGGGGTGGGGGGAGGCGGGGGCCAGAGATCCCCCAGTACTCTGCCCTTCACGCCAAATCCTCACCCTCCCTGGGACGCAGATCAGGGGGTGAGAAGCCAGACACAGACGTGCTGCAGCTTTCTCCTGCTGGCTCGTCCTGCCCCTAAACGGTGGGAGCAGGGGGTCCAACACAAACGCTGCTTAGAGATCTGGGAAGACTCGGGTTAGGGAAGGGGAAATGTTACTTCCTTTTG
Organism: Carollia perspicillata; assembly: GCA_004027735.1. Taxonomy (NCBI): domain Eukaryota; kingdom Metazoa; phylum Chordata; class Mammalia; order Chiroptera; family Phyllostomidae; genus Carollia; species Carollia perspicillata. The sequence goes on from PVKM010017262.1 coordinate 22,137, forward strand.
GGGTCTCTCTCCTTCCTGGCCCACACACCACTTAGAGCTCTGCAGGGTTTTCCACAGAAGTGTAAAGCCAGGAAATCCTTACTAGAGACATCAGAGCAGGAAAGAATAAGAGCGAGGAGACCCCCTAATCCCTGGGTTTGGAGACTGTTGGCAGGAAGTTGGGAAACTGGACTTTTGGCTTCTGTCTCTGCTATTCCCTAAAGGGCCCTAGACATTGCTCTGGGATGGGTTTAAGCCTCCTGTCTCCATTTCCCCAACTCCTGCTCCCTTCTAATTCCCTAAATCCTTGATTCTTTCTGTACAATCGTATACAAGACTCTCCAGTACCCCAAGGAATAAATTCATACCCTCCATGAAAATAATGGAGATCAAAATAATCACTGCCAAGGTAAGTTCTTGGAGAAAGTTGGCTATGGGTGAAACAGTGTCTTTAGGTGTCCAAGAATTGTTGGAATCTTCTGTCTTCACCCCTGGCTTCTGATGAGACTCTTAACATAAATAAACATTCATTCTAGGTTGGGCATAACCTGCCTGCATAGCCTATTGCCCCAAATTGTGTGGTGGCACTTGAAAGAAGGTTGATTGGGATAATGGCTAGTTAAGGGGTAGTAGGAAAATGGAAGTGTTAGCTAGCAAAACACTAATAGTGATAGTAACAATTTAGTGGACCACTTTCCTCTTGCTCCAGTGCTTTCTTATTGACGTCTCACAACCTGGAAGCTAGGTTTCGTGACCACCGTTTCACAGATGAAACCATGGATCCCATGAGGATATGTGGTGTACCCAAGGTCACTTAGCTAGTTAAACAGAAGAATCCAGATCTGAACCCTGCCTGCCCTGGCTATTGTGGCAGTGGATTGAGTGCAGGCATGCAAACCAAAAGGTTGCCAGTTCAATTCCCATTCAGGGCACGTGCCTAGGTTACAGGCTAGGTCCCCAGTAGGGGGCATGTGAGAGGCAACCACACATTGATGTTTCTCTCCCTTTCTCTCTTCCTTCCCCTCTCTCAAAAATAAAATAAAAGCTTAAAAAAAATCTGAAGCCTGGGCTGTCTTCATCGTCTGATGTTGCCTGAGAAGGAGTTCAGGGTCTCTAAAGTGGAAGTTAGAATGACTGCCCGGATACTTCATCTGGATTCATAAGAAAGTGGAACTATCTGGTAAGTGCTTACTAGGAATATTCATGCCTTGGGCAGGCCTGTGTTTTGGGGTAGCAGTTAGCATTGCTGGGATTAACTCCTTTCTAATCATTCAGAGAACATTTATTGAGCAGCTATTATGTAATCATCTTTTGTTTGAGGATACCCTCCCTTTTCCCAGGCTTCCCCCCTTCATTAAGATGGGTAGGGTAACTAATAGTGCTCTGCAGTCCTGGGCAGGGGTAGAGGCTCAGGCAGCTGGGCAGAGATGGAGCAAAGAGGGGTATGGAGGTGAGAGCCCCCCTACAGCCTGCACAGTGACTAGAGGCGGCTGCAGCAGCAGCCCCAGATTTACAGCTGCCCTGGCGCTGGTGCCATAAAAGCAAACGATCCTTCTCTGTACTAATTTCTGTGTAATTAGATATCTCCTGGCATGGAAAGTGGGGAGTGGAGGTGGCCAGGAGGGGAGGGTGCCAAGGACTTTTTACAGAAGTGGGAGGATGGGCTGTGGGATGCACATTGCTTCATGTGGGGTCGGTTGGGCACAAGGATCTATGTGACCCATAACGGATGGGAAATACAATGATGCACACATGGAAGGCAGATGATTCCTGATGCGACAACACCCTTGTACTAGAATGGGGATAGACTAACCTGGGATCATGTACAAAGGTCCTGAAACTGGCAGAATAACTCCTGGCTAATCTGTGTACACACAAAAGGCATCAAAATCCTTGGAGGAGCTGCACACAGATTTCCCCCATAGGCAGCTAGATAGCAAAACCCTTCAGAGAAGCCTGAACAGCAGTGAATTCCTGCAGACCCATTACATTTACATGCACATTTACAAAACAATATATATGTGCACATTTACCTGCATGAAAGATACTTCTCTTAATCAAACGCAGACATTACAACATCTGCACTAAATATAACCTCCACAAATGTTTGTTCCCTCCTCCAACCCCACCCATTGCCAGCCCACCTCTAGGAGGCAGAAAACTAAAGGATGAAAAAGCCCTTTCTTTAAGTAAGTTTTTCTTTAAGATGAATCCTATGAAGCCAAGAGAGAAAATAAAAAGGATTGCAGAAGAAATCAAGAGGAATGATGGGACAATGAGAGAGAGAAAGACTCCGGAGTCTTGCCTTTTCTTGGGAATGGTCAGAGAGAGGAAAAAAAATACAGCTGTTATTACCAACCACCCCCTCCTCACCCCACGGTGACAAACGATGACTGTGGGTCTGGCAGTAATGCTATTTGGAACAACACTTCTACCCAGCTAAGTATTCATTATGCACTGGAGTGTATCTGTGGAGGGACCTCAGAGGGCCTCTTATCTGCTCTCCCTCTGCAGCCCAAATTTCTTTCACAGTAAGCCTGCTGGGGAGCCAGCCGGATTCTGCTTCAATGCTTCTGTTGAAATGGAGCTCTTCATAAGCAGTTTGCCCCTGCCACTGGACAGCTGTAGAGGTTAGAATATTCTATGGTGGAATTCAAACCCGTCTTCATTGAAATTTCAGAATATGCTATTTCTAACTACCTTCATCTTCTTGATGTATCTCCTAAAACATATTTTAATGTTTTAAGACCAGTTTAATCAGAGCATTAATCGTCCCCCCACAACAGCAATAACAATTAGATACTCATCAGAAAATCAGGAGATTCTGAGCTCCACAGATGATAGTCATGCACTTATCTTAAGCCCTTGTTCTAATGGGTAATTCCTGATTAACCTGAGTAATGACAATGTATCACAATAAAGAAAGGTTTGTCATGCCTTGTTATCGCTTCATCAGGTCATCCTTCTATATACCTGCCATAACACCAGGATATTTCTGTCCCAATAAAACATGATCATGATATGCTTGGCTAGTAAAAAGGAAAAAAGCCGTGTATTAAAAATAAGTTTAAAATGATTTGCATGAGTAATGTAAATATAAACCACCACCATCATCATTGTCAACATCATCCTCTGTTGTTTATTTGCCTTTTGAAATCCTTGCTGAATCTTGGGGGTGGGACTGGATAAGGGCAGAGGGAGGCAGAAAATTAACATCTGTGAAATGCTTACTGTTGCCAGGCATCGAGCTAAACACTCACCCTGTGAGATAGGTATTGTTCTGCCTCTCTAGGTGAGGAAATTTGGCTCAAAGAAGTTAATAACTTGCCCAAAGCCATACAGCTAGTAACCAGGTGATCAGGATTTTAATCCAGGGTAGTCTGATTCCAAAACCCCCACCTAAAACTGTACTGGTTAATTCCACTTTGATGCCATCAGTAGCTCATGGAGTGGATCTATATCACTGATGCGACATTGATGAGGAGATATACTGGGCTCAAAGACCTCACTTTTCCCAGATACCCACACTCCCCACAGGGGAACCAGGGGTTCAGAGCCTGAGCTTTGTGGCTTTTGTGCTCGGTCATATTACTGCCCTCATACAGGGTGCCCACACACAGTCACGGGCAGTGCTACTCGCATTGTCACACATTAATGCACTGTCATGTTCGCGCTGTCACACAGAATGCACTGTCACATTCAACCCACCCAGAACTCACAAGCTCGCTTTGCCCTTCCCTTCTCTTAGGCAGTGGTGTGCATAGCCAGCAGGGGTCGCCGGCACACCAGGAATTACCACTTGCTGGGCCTGTCTCCTTTTGCCCTGCAGGCCGGAAATGTTTCTCCTCCTCTGCTCTTCTCCTAAAATCTCTGGTTAATCCCTCCCCGTCCCTGCTTTCCCCCACGCCATCCCCAGACCCTGTAGGTTTGTGACAATGAGTTGGGTATTCGTCCCTTTTGCAGTACCCAACCTGGATTCTGGATGTCAGTTCTGCTTTAAGAA
>PVKM010017263.1:0-26070 GCA_004027735.1 Carollia perspicillata
TTCATTTTCCATAACAAATTACTATCATTCCAAATCCCTTTCCTGTGACTTTCTTTTTTCTTCTGAGGATGGTGATTCCAGATCTGAGTTCCTTAAAGCTGTCAGAAGCTCTCTCACAGGCAGCTGGCAGCAGTTCAAGTCTCTTCATTTCTATGCTAGAATATTATATTTCCTTTGGCTCTCTGGTATGCATGGAAGTCTGGGTCCCTTTGGCCTAATGTGGCCATGGTCACATTTGGCCAAGGAAGCTCACAAAGTCTCACAGAAACAGCAAAGTTAGCTTTAAGTCTTTAGTTTCTAGTCCCTTTCAACAACCAGAAGTGATTAGTCATGCTCATACCCTAGGTGTTGCCTCACCCTCCTTTCCCAAAACTCACACCAGCACAGCTCATTCTGGAAGACTTTACGTAATAGGCAAAGGGCACTGGAGGCTGGGAGAGGCCAGAGGTCAGCAACTAGCATGTGTGCTTAGCAAGTGATTTTACCTCTGTTGTGATGGACCTGGACTAGGTAATCACAAAGACCTGGCCAGGTCTGACACTGCTTAAATACATGAAGTCTGAAGAGTACAAAGGCAAAAAAGAGTAGGTGGGGAGAATTCATAAAGCAACTGTGTCTCCTCAAATGTAACGAAATTCTAAGCAGTACACTTTCTACTTCTCATGTGATACTTTCCATGTAGTTCGGAAAAAAGCCAGGAAGTGAAAGACGGCATGGAAAACTCTTGCTCCTTTAAATGAAATACCTCTTTAAAAAGTCCTAAGTGTTTCTCCAGAAGTAAAAGGTGTATTCTTTTCCACATCTCCTGATTCCAGGAAGTTTCTAGATTCTCTATGTTGCTGAATATTTGGTAAAGCATTTGAATTATTACATGAGATTAAGACTATTATAGAGTTATTTTCAGGTTCTCTTACATTTAAAAGTCTTTAAGCATCCTTGAATATGATTTTAAATGTTCATTTATATCTTTTTTCCCAGAGTGTATATATCCATATTTGGAATTATATTTCACAACAGGAAAATGAATCAATTTCCAAAAAAAAATTGAAATTTCAGGAAGTTATCTATTGCATAAATTAACTCTACCAGCATTATCTTCAGTCTCTTCCTCGGGCCACACAGAGGCTCTGTGTCACGTGGCTCCTCCTCCTGGCACGCCCTCTGTCACTCCTCCGCCCCACCAACGTGGGCACCAGGGTTTAGGGCAGCCGCTCCCCGCTCAGTCTCACCACCTCTGGTCCTGGCAGAATCCCCACAACGTCTGTCCTTTATACTCTAACCTTTTATTTATTCAGTTAATCCAAATAGCACTTTATATACCTGACACTTTGCTATGTTGTGAAGATGCAGTAGTAAATAAGAGCGAAGTAGATGTTAATAAGAGCTGATCATTTTGTCACAATTATAACAGTGCTACATGGGAGGAACCAGGGTTCCCTATGCACATAGAATGGGGAAACTAATGAGTGGGCGAATGCGTGGCAGAAATGTCAGGGAAGAGCTTTCAGAAGAAATGATATGTCCTTAGACTTAACAGAGGATGCAGAGCTGTCCAGTCCAGGATGGAGTGGGGTGGGCGTGTGAGAGTCAGGGGAGAGAAGGAAGCTCACAAAGTCTCACAGAAACAGCAAAGTTAGCTTTAAGTCTTTAGTTTCTAGTCCCTTTCAACAACCTGGTAACAAAATACTTGTCCTCGAGAAACACTACAACTTTTTAAGCACAGAACAGTCTTAATCAACATAAAGAAAAGAGTCCCAAAGTTAATAATAGCTGTCTCCAGGGGTTGCTATTATGGATGATATTAATTTTCTTCTTTGTACCTTCCCCTATTTTCCATTCTTTTTACTGACCATATATTAACTTCATAACTTTTAAAATAATGAATTTTATTATTAAAGAAAAAAGTCCATGATGGGACAATAATGTGTATATTGTGCTGTTGACTTAGAATGAACAGACCTCTCGCATGAATTGGTTGACATAATGCCTAGGGCAGCCTAGGCTCTTAAGTGTTTGCTCCCTTTTTTCTTATTTATCTCCTAATGCACAGTACTGTGCATGGTGCCTACCATATTGCTCAACAAATATTTTTTAATGAATCCATAAACACAACTAGAATTATGGGTATTGATTATAAGGCTGCTGATCTGTAACAGGAAGGCAAAAACTGTTCACATTTTAGGGCCAGGCCGCTCTTACTCGTTCTGGCCGTGACATGGAATTGAGAAAGGCCAGCTGACTTACTAAGTTCAAAGCTTTCACCTAGCTCTAGTTCATCTGGGGCCCTAAACTGCTGAAGTAGCTAGACACAGACAATTGTGATATTTGAATACTTTTAAAGCAATTCAATAAGAAGAATCTTGTCTTTTATGAAAGGATTTCTCATCATAATGTTTGTATCTTAAACTGAGATTCTAGCAGAATAAACTCTGGTTGGTTCATCTATGTGCTGTAACCATATTTTTCATAATGGCTGTGGAAAGCCACTAGGCTATTATAATTTTAAGGTTTCACACCCATTATAGTTCAAGATGAGTTACTTTTAGCAAGATGCATTTTCTGGCTTCAGAAACTGTGATCCAAAGAAGGAAGCATAAAGGTTGAGTAGAGTTTCCTCAACTAAAAAGCAATGAGTAGTCTAGTGAACAGCCTAGTGAACAGATCTTTAACAAAGAGAAATGGAATGACAGTGCCTTGGAGGAGCGGTCGCCAATTCAAGCCATAGTAAGGTTAGCAGGACAAAAGGGGTGTCTGCCTGCCACACAGACAAGGGAACTGGGCCAAGAAGGTCAGAGCAAAAAGCTGTGACCCTTTCAACCATTAGCACTTGAATGAATTGCATGCCCCACCTTCTTCATGAACTCAAAGGCAAAAGTTAAACCGTTCATCTTGCCAGCTGAGCCAAGGGGAATAGGAACCCACTCTGAATTGTGAATGGGTCCTTGGGACTTGGCCTTTTCAGGGTCTTTATTGGCCCAAGGTCCTCAGGCAGTGCCAACTGCTATACTCAAGGTCAGTGTCTAGAGGCTCTGGTGTCTTGCCCAGTACTGGACCTGAGGTTGTGGTATGTTCTTTCAAGTGTTTTTGCTGCAGAGGTCTCATTTACTTCCCCCAAAGTGCACTTCTCCTGATTGGTCAGGTCCAAGTTTCCAACTACCTGACCCTTCTAAGGTCCAAAACATTATCTAGAGGTTTCTAACTTCTTCGCTGGTTTCTTGTGTTTACTTGTGTTTGAATTTGAGGAAAGCTGACTTTTGATGAAAAGATCACCCAAACAACTAAAACTACAGTACCAGGCAGAAAATTATTTCTCTCGAAGCATGTAAAAAGCATAAGTATGTGGAACATCATAGAAGGTCATGGATAAATCACTACAGATTGGACTTCCAAGGGCAAAGTAATAACTAATTTTTGGCTATCACATTTTGGAGATTTTCCAGAGAGGTAGTTATGTTCCCAAGAGTCTGTATATTTGCCTTTTATGTTTTTTCTAAATTACTAAATTCTTGTTAGTTTTGGTCACTGGTTAAACCTGTTCCTACTGCCAAGTGTTCACGTTGCCAACTACTATGAGAAAGACAGTTGTTTTCAGACTGTGCAGTGTGGACCCCCCCCCCCACCGGGGGTCTGAGAAAGCATCTGAGGAGGGGCTGTTGTGGGGTCTGGGGAAGAGCGAGGCCAGAACCAGCCCACCTTGTTTCTGTCACTTGGATATTTTTTGTTTGTTTTGACCCATGGAACCCTGCCTAAGAGTTCTTTAATAGAAGCAAGAGTTCTTTAATAAAAATAAGTTTAAAGATCTCTGAGCTGCATATACAAAATCTTTGTATAGTTGGACACACCCATAGAATCCCAAGAGATATAGTAATAGAAAATAATTGGGAAGATTATGTTCTTCCTGGTTAAATTCAGTGTGCATTAGAAAGGATTTAGCACAGAAGAAAGAACTATTGCTCACTCATTGGGTCATTTACTGTAATAGTTATTGAAAATTTGTTTTTTGCCAGGCCCTGGAAAATTCTTCTACTGTTGTGAGATACCATTGTTTTACCTATAGTCTAGTGAACATATTTTTAACAAAGATAAACAACACTTAATTTAATTTTTGAGTACTTGATTAAATTTTTACTCATTTTTATTACTTATTTTCCTCATTTATTTTCTTCATAGAGCCTTCAGCTTGCGAGATAACTATCATGCTTGCTTCAGGTAAGGGAAGCAAACCTCAGAGAGATTAAGAAATTTCCTAATAGTCACTAACCCAGTAAATGGCCTTTCTGCATTCTCCTGGCCCTCTCTAGCTTTTCAGAGACCCACTGACTCTGAGCTCAGCTAAATCACATATACAATGTGGATCATATTTTCTTTTCCATCTCATATGGTTGCAAAAATTAAAATGAGCTAATGTGTGATCTCATTTTTCAAGGTAAAAAAGAAAAATTATACTGGTATTAGCAGATAGATTATTTTTATTGGACACTGTACTTGATTTTGCATTCTGAGCATTGCTCCTCAAGAGGTCAGAATCAATCCACACATGATTATGGATTGAGAGCAAGGAGCAGGCGATTGGAAAGACCACAAATCAGCACAGCACTTCTCAGACTATCTGGGGTTAAAAACCAGTCAGTGCTTTTAAATTCCCAGTTTTTAATTAATGAATACACAAAATATAAGCCCCCTTTGTATAATCAGCTTCAAGAGATTTAAAATTATTGTGACAAACTGCTAAAAATATTTCAAAATGGCATTTTAATTTCTGCACAATTTTGTCGTGGACTGAGAAGAAAAAGTCAACAGTAATGTGTGAACATGCCTACAACTGAGCTAGGTTAGGAGATCTAGCATTGGGAGGTGTGGTAATTTTCAAATTTCTGTACAAGGCTGTCCTTGAACTTACAAACATGAGCCAAAAATGGTCACCTGAAGGAAAGGGAGAATGGCAGAAGAGAAAAGGTTCTTCATGCTCTATTCTCTCTAGTCTAGAGAAATACAAAAGGGAAAGTTTGTCCAATAACAGTCATCTCATGCTTTCTGCAACATAAACATCCCAGTCAAGGAGGTCATAAAACCAATTCTTATATAGCAGATTTTATGCGCATTCATCAGAAAACTCCTTTGAAGTTAACTGAAATTGAGATGAAGTTGAAACATTCTTGCTTTCTCCTCTGTAAAGTGGGAGGTTCCGTAAATGTTCATTCTAATGCTAGTAGCAGTTTTCAATTTCGACTTGGAAGCAGGCTCGGTGCCTGGACATTGTGATGGCCCAGAGGAACAGCTCCGCTGGGAACTCCCTGCTGCATCCTGCTGGCAGGGGCCTCTCTTCCAATGCCGTTCCCGTGTTGTTACCTATGATTCTTCACAAAAACTTTCACATCTTGCTTCTCTTTTTCATTCTGCTGTTTATAGAGTGTCTAATACAGTCACAAGCAGAGTGTTGTACTTTGTCAGAGGTGCTACTGAGTAATGTGTGCAGAAAGTACCCCTGAATTTGGCACTTTAGGTCAACACCATGAGCAGATGCTAGTTAACATTTCAGAAAGTTCCAAGCTGTTTGGACAAAATGTATGTTTTTGTCTCCTGACAGTCTTCACGAGGAGCAGAGGTTATAATCAGCAGATTTAGATGATATACTTTTGGAGCTTTCTAGAATGAATAATTTGAATGGTTTCAGTAGCAATTCTTTGTGAGCTAAAGGCTTGATGCAGTCTTCAAGGCTGGTTCCTGTAGAAGAAAAAGCAGATTCTTGGAGGCCACATCCTGCCTTTCAGATAATGATATCAGCTCCTAGCAGAAAAGAGCTCTTTTCATTCTACACACAGGCAGGCAGTAATCACCACCACTTCCATTGTCTTTGTTGTTGTTTCTTTCTTTTTGCCACTGCAGCATGTACTGTAATGGCTTTAGTGCAATAGAAATTGCTCTGACTGCCCTTCCTCAATGTCCCATGGAGACACATTTCACAAGTGGACCAATGAAGAGTAGGAACTGAAGAGAGTCATAGGCTAGTTCTGCACACAGATACACCCTAGTCAGGCTGAGGCTCTGCCAGCGTGGGTCGGCACAGCCCTCTGGTTGTTTGCAGCTGGTGTCTGTTCTGACCAGCGGGTACCTGTGCCATTCCAGTTGTTCAGAGTTTTAAATGCAAGCTCTGTTTACTCAGTGACCCTCTGAGATCTCAACTGGTGAAAAATAACCCATAAACGGATGCAATGAGCTATCTTCAGAAATAATGCAAAAGAATTCCCATTAATGTGGTCCTGAGAAAATATAAAAGCACCCAAATTTAAGGTGTAAGGCAGCAGGCCTGGAATGTGACTAAGACTGAGAGAGCTCACACAATTATATTTATAAACTATGTCTAAATGGGCATGGGAGAGGGGTATCCAGGGACCTAGCTACAGTCTTACTGTACCACCTCCCTCTCAAGTTCATGTGGGAAATAAGAATCAGGGACAAAACTAGAACATGCATGCTTGCTTTTGTGAACTGTTATCCCAGATTCCAGCGGGGTGGGCAGATTAGCCAGGCTGAAGATTCAGAGGCCTCTTTCTAATCTGTTTAAGGAAGGCCTGTTTTCCTCGTTTTCTTCTGGGCTCTGTATTACCCCACACTGATGGCGAGGAGACACAGTACAAAGGCCTGCCCTGGAAAAGGCAGGGCTGGCCAGCATCTCTTTAAGGGCCACGGGACACTAATGTATCTGAGCTGCCCACCTCCTGCTCTCTCAGGGCAGGGTGGGCCACAGACAGGAGCTGCTCCTGCTCACCTATTGTTCCAGGTGTTTAGGGGAAAGACACATTCCCCAAAAAGAAAATACTGGGAAAAAGAGACCGCAGCCTTAGCACGGTGGCTCCGTGTCCATATGTGTGCGCATTCAGGCGTGGGGAAGCCGTGCAAAGAAAGGGAGTGAAACCGGAGGCCTGGAGCTTCCCCAAGAAGCCAATTGCCCTTTACCCTGAGTGAAAAAGAAACCTGGTATTAGAAGGCTGGAGGTTCATGAAACCTAAAACAAAAGAGTAAGAATCAGCAGTATTCTGTGAGCACCATCCAGGAAAAAGAGAGATACTAAATTTAGTGAACGAAGCTGAGTACTTGACAAGAAGCGTGGGTCCAGAATCCTGTATGAACAGTTCCAAAATCCAAAAAACTCTGAAAGTGGAAGCTGCTTTATGATTCATTTCATAGCAAAATGTGACCTGAATTAATGAGGTAATTTACAGTCTATTTATCTCAATGTGAATTATTATTACAGATATAGTTATGTATTTCATTATGCTACTCTACTCCAATCCCCTCTAGATGTGTTGTAATGTACATATGAACTGTTTACTTCTCCAAAACGTTAAAAATACATCTGATCCCAATCAACTAAGGGATGGTGGACCTGTGCATCTTAATGCTTGGTGCTATGAGGGCCTCAGTCTCAGCTGAGCCAGTCATATGCCATGTGACTTTGAACGAGTGACTTACTGGCTCATGACATAGTTTCTTTTTTAGTGACATGAGGATATTTAATAAGTTCAGATAGTAAATGAGGTTGTATACAGTTTTCAGCACAGAGCCTGGTAAACGGTAAACATCCAATAATGTTAGTGTTTATTATCTTACTTTATCTAAAAGAGTGCACACCTCACCTTTCTCTGATTCATAGTTGCCAAGGAGATGTCTGCTAACCAGCTGGCTCCCAGGCCCTCTGTTGCCAGGAAGGTGGATCCTTGGATAATGAACATGAGCCTTGGAGTCACTGATGATCCATTGTAAGTCAATAATTTGGCACTCTAATTCAATCTCAATCTCTTGAATACTTTTTTAAAAATCAAACGAAGCAAAAATCAGATAGCCTCACTTCTGAGTCACACTTATATATCCATAACCCTCCTAGTTTTAAGCAGGTTTTAGTTAAAGACACACAAGAGCATTTTAAGTGGGGCAAATTAAAGCAAGGAAATTAAAGAATGAATTTTTTAAAGATTTTATTTATTTATCTTTAAAGAGAAAGGGTTAGGGAGAGAAATATCAATGTATGGTTGCCTCTTGTGTGTCCCCTGCTGGGAACTGGCCTGCAACCCAGGCATGTGCCCTGACTGGGAATTGAACCACGATCCTTTGCTTCACAGACCCACACTCAATCCCCTGAGCTACACCAGCCAGGGCAAGAATGAATTTTTTTTGATATGAACATTATAATTTTATGAGAGTCTTGGCTACTGGTTTGTATTAGTTTACAGTGTAACAAAAAGCCAATAATCTAAAATAGAATTTTCTAAAATATTTTATGTTAAATACTAGTCCTGTGATAGATTCTGTGAATAAAAGATTTTCTCCAAATTATTTTTAAGTGAAACCATTCTTTCAGGAAACATTATAAACACCCACAGAATTAGTATTAGATGATGTGCACTTTGGGAAATACTGCTTTAGATGATCAGTTTCTGGTACATTTTCCAGGCACATAGTTCTTGGCTATCAGGTAACATAATTTTTTTTTATTTCATTGATTTCAGAGAGCATGGGAAGGGAGGGAGAAAGAGAGGGAGGGAGAGAAACATCGATGTGAAAGAGAAACATCTGTCTGTTGCCTCTTGCATGTGCCCCAACCAGGGACCAAACCCACAACTCAGGCATGTGCCCTGACCAGGAATCCAACCCATGGTCTCTCAGTGTGCGGGGTGATGCCCAGCCAACTGAGCCACACCATCGAGGGCTTGTCTAGTAGACGATTTCAAGGGTATGAAAATTTAATTTTAAAAAGATAAAATTTGGGGACTGCGGTCAAGATGAAGGCATAGGTAAACATGACTCACCTCCTCACACAAGCACAGCAGAAAAATAACAACTAAACTATAAAACAACTCTCACCCAGAACTGTCAGAAAATTGAGCTCTATGCAAGTCCGACAATCAAGGAATTAAAGAAGTCACGTTCATTCAAACGGGTAGGAGGGGTGGAGATGTGGAACAGACTAGTCTCACACCTATGTGTAGTGGAAAATATTGGGAGGGATATCTGGGCACAAGGGATCTCAGCCCCACACCAGACCACCTAGCCCAGAGATCCAGTGCCAGGAAGATAATTCTGGTTCTGGCTGTGAAAACTAGTGGGGTTTGGAATGGCAGAAAAAAACTGTGGGATTTTCAGGCATCTCCTCTTGAAGGGCCCACACAGACTTAGGACTTCTTTAGACTCACTCCATTTGGGCTCCAGGGCTGGAGCAGTGGCTTGAAGGGCATCTGTGGCATGTGAGGAGAAACCAAAGTGTCTGGCATCAGGGTGAGTACCAGCAGACAGCTTCCTCCTGGATAAGACTCCAGAGGCCAGTCAGCTGCCATTGTTCCTTTTTCAGGCCCTCCCCCACACAGAGCCACAGAGAGGAAACACCGTATCAGAAACTCCATCAACCTCATTCACACGCTTTGCTCCATCCTGATGATTATCTAAGGCTCTGCCCAGTACAGCTTATGGGTGCATTTTTCTACATTACACCATGCTACTAAGAAAGGAGGTCAGAGCAGCTCTACCTAATACATAAAAACAAACACAGGGAGTCTACTAAAGTAAGGAGACAAAGAAACATGGCCCAGATGAAAGAATAGAACAAAACACCAGGAAAAAAACTAAACAAAATGGAGATAAAAGATCTATCAGATGCAGAGTTCAAAACACTGGTTATTAGAATGCTCAAGTAACCCAGCATAAAAAAGACCCAGGAAGAAATGAAGGTTATACTAAGTGAAATAAAGGAAAATTTATAGGGAACCAATACTAGAGTTGATGAAACAAAGAATCAAATCAATGATTTGGAACATAAGGAAGAAAAAAACTTTCAAGCAGAACAGCAAGAGGAAAAAAGAATTTAAAAAATTCTTAGGATAGGTTAAGGAGCCTCTGGGACTTCAAATGTACCAACATCCAAATCATAGGGGTGCTTGAAGAAGAAGAGGAAAAGCAAAAAATTAAAAACTTGTTTGAAAAAATAATGAAAGAAAATTTCCCTAATTTGTTGAAAGAAATTCACATACAAGTCCAGGAAGCACAGACAGTCCCAAACAAGATGGATGCAAAGAGGACCAAACCAAGACACATCATAAATAAAATGCCAAAGGTTAAAAATAAAGAGAGAATATTAAAATCAGCAAGAGAAAAAGCAGATATTTACCTACAAAGGAGTTCCCATAAGATTGTCAGCTGATTTCTTAAAAGAAACTTTGCAGGCTAGGTGATGAACAGCAAGGACCTACAACCTAGATTATTCTATCCAGCAAAACTATCACTTAGTATTGAAGAACAGAGAAAGTGCTTCCCAAACAAGGTGAAGCTAAAGGAGTTCATCATCACCAAGCCATTAATTTTTTCAAGATTTTAGTTATTTCTTTTTGGAGAGAGGAGAAGGAAGGGAGAAAGAGAGGAAGAGAAACATCAATGTATAGTTGCCTCATGTGCACCCCCTGCTGGGGACCTGGCCCACAATGCAGGCATGTGCCCTAACTGGGAATCAAACCAGCCACCCTTTGGTTCTTAGGCCCGTTCTCAATCCACTGAGCCACAACAACTGGGGCATTATTATTATATGAAATATTAAAGGGACTTATTTAAGAAAAAGAAGATCAAAACTATGAACATTAAAATGGCAATAAATTCACAATTATCAACAACCGAATCTAAAGAACAAACTTAACAAACAAGCAGAACAGAAACATGATCATTGATACGGAGATCATTTGGGTGGTTGCCTGTTGGTTGGGGAAAGAGGGAAAAGGTGCGGGGATTAAGAAGTGTGAATTGGTAGGTATAGAATAGGAAGTGGGTATTAAAAACAGCATAGGAAATGGAGTGACCAAAGAACTTACATACATGACCAATGGACTTGAACTAAGAGCAGGGATTGCCGGAGGGAATGGGAGGTGTAGAGTGGAGGGGGCGAATGGGAAAAATTGAGACAGTCATAATAGCATAATCAATAAAATTTATTTAAATAAAAGATAAAGTTATCACATGCATACAGATATAAAACATGACAAAGGTTTAATTTAATAATAAAGGAATCTACAAGATGTTAAAATTGATTCAAAGGAGACTTCGAAAGACAGATACACAAACAGGTGATCAGCAATGCTGAGATAACTTTACTAATTGATGCAGAAAGGTATTTAATATCTAGAGACCAACAAAATGTAGTTTGGATTAATCTTTTTTCTACATGGCAGAAATAATTATATATGTATTAGACACATTGATTTGTATTTCTATAAGGAGAAGCTATTTGCATTGCTCTTAGTTTCTCTAATTTCTGGAGTTGTACAATAGCCTTGTCAAAGACAAGGAGAACATCCATATAGAATCTGATAACTCCCAGAGTTAACAACGATGTTAACTAAATGATAACAATGAACATCCGCTGAAAGGAAACTGTGGGAGGCAGACTAATGTCTCCTTGCCCCAGATGCTCGTGTTCTAATTCCCAGAATCTATTAATGTGTTTTTCTGTGTGAAAAGGGGAATTAAGACTGAAAATGGAATTAAATTTGCTAATCAAATGACTTCAGGATTGGGAAATTGTGTCTTTGGGGAGACTCAATGTAACCACAAAGTCCCTTGAAAAGGGAAAGAGAGGCTACAGCTAGAGATTTAAAGGTATTACACGGCTGCCCTTGAAGGTGGAGGAAAAAGACTCAAGCCAAGAAATGCGGGCGGTCTCCAGAAGCTGAAAAAGGCAAAGAAACAGAGTCTTCCCTGGAGCCCCCAGAAACAAAGTAGTCCGGCTGGCACTCTGATTTTGGACCAGGGAGACCCATCACAGACTTCCGACCTTTAGAAGTATAACATGGTAAATTTATGTTGTTTTAATTCAGGAGGTTTGTGGTCTTTAGTTACAATAGCAAAAACCAATAGAGATATCTAGTAACCTCTGTTCATTTCAAAATTTTTTATGATTTTTCTACTAAGGGAAAGCACCAGACTTTGTGGTAAATAAATTTTTAAAAATCCCATAAATGAGTCCTTCAAAGCTTATACTTATCAAACATAAGAGTGGATGATAATACAGACGAAGATAGTTAAAATATCAAATAGGAAAGTGACAAGTATAATAAAAATAAGTAATTCAAACTATCTGGGTTAGATTTTGAAAAATCTGGAAGTTTCTTCAGACTTTTAACAGAGATAAAGTTTCATCACTTTTGTTTAGAGTCAGTCAACATTGATCATATGACAGACTCTGGCTGAACAATATTCTATAAGGGGTTGAGCCAGGCCCTGTGCTTTGGGCATTTTGCCCAGACCAGGTGCCCACACAGTCATGCTCTGAATTCAGTGCCCTCTGCCTACAGCCTGGTAGTGAGTGTAGTGTGTGTAAATAACCATATTCAGGAGCATGTGATTTCCCACAAAATGAGATTTAACGAGGTATGAACTCTTGGAGGACTCACTTTGCAGAGATGAAGTGTTGTCTCCTCCATCACTTGCAGGTCTTTCTACCAGCTGGCTTTGTAGAGAGACAGGCTTCTGCACTTGGGAGTGTAGCAGGGTAACAGGAAAGTAGTTATGGAATGTGCTCCTACCAGCCCAGTTCTCCACCACTGGGAAGTTTACTCGGAAATGGCTGCTGTGGGTGAAAGCAACCCCAAAGATAATGACCCAAAATGAAAATTACTGAATTCAAAGGAAGTCCTTGTAGAACCTGCTCCACCTCCACCCCTGCCCTGGGAGGAGATATTGACACACCTCAGGAGAAGGCTGGAAAGGGTGCTTTAAAATGCAAAAAAGACACAGGAGTTGATGGTGGTGGTGGTGTGTGTGTGTATGTGTTAGTTGGGTGGGGGTAGTTATCAGGAAGGTCTCTCTGCAAAAAGCAGTTCCTAAAGCAGTACCACACCTTGGGTGAATTTGCTGCACAGCCCTCGAATTGCAGGGTTATGGAGATACAGGGCAGTTAGGCTCAAAGGGAGCAAAAATTCCCCTCCGTTTTTCCTCCAAGGTTGGCAATGTGTGGGACTTCGTAATTTCCTTGTAGCTCCAGAAAGCCTTTGACGTTGGTAGGGTACATTTATTCATCAGCTCTACAAGGTCAGCTGGCCAACTAAGGGGACAGAGAGACACCGGGAGATGTCCATTGACTTCTCCCTTGGGTGAGAGGTGGAAGCGGCTGTAGCTTCCTGGAATCAGTTGAAGCCACTAATCTTAGAAAATGATTGTCACAGACCAGACCGTATCACCTGCTTGTCAATGTTGGGTGCTGAACCAGGACCAGACTGTGTGAGACTTGGGAAACTGCAGAGATAGTGCAGGACAGACATTGGGAACTCCTCTTTGTTCTTTCCATGACAGTTGATCGGAAAACTGGCTTGAAGAAGAAAAAGAAGCATTTGTGTGAAGTGGACTGCTGATGAAACAACAACTTTGAATTTAACTAGATAAGAGTAAGTATCTGAAAGTGACTGGATTAATTTTCTGCTATCATCACAAATGGGAACTGAAATAGCAGGATTCATGTAAAATTACAAAACCATGCTTTTGAATTCCTGAGTTAGGAAGACAGTTCTAATAGGGAAACATCACACTAGTTTCTACAGGATGGAGTAATTTAAGAAAAAAGACAGGAGGAAAAAATATCCTAAGCAACTGAATGAAACTAAAGTCAACCTGAAAAAGCTAATGGGTAGAGAGAAAGTGACTCAGGGGACAGGGTGATTGAATCTCCTAAAAAAGCAGCCCCAATTGACTCGCTTCCTCAAACCCACCAGCAACTGGCTATTTTTCTGATGCCTCTGGGAATTAATAATGCAGAAGCCAGAGAAATCTGGAATGTGTGGCTGGGGACTTTGAAGTCCAGGCTACAGGTTGAAGCATTTGGAAGAGAAAAAGGCATTGGGGAGGTAAACCATTGGCCACAGAAATGGTTTTAAAATGTTTTAAACCATGGCTTTTTATGCCAGAACATCTGAGCCTTGGCAATGGATGAAATACAGCCCGTGAAAAGAGGAAAGCTGTATCTGACAACAGAATTCTTAACCTGTTCAAGAGGAATTTACCCTGAAATATGAATGAGAATGGGGGGGAAAGATGAGATAAAGCTCAAAAAGTTTGGTTGTTGACTTACAGAACATTGGAGAAACCATCACAAAGTGTTTAGTTAACAGGAAAATATCAGAGAAGAGAATCAACAACTAGATCTATAGTCCTGCCTTATTATGTATTCCAATGCATAGAGAATGGTACTAACTAATAGGACTTGACATTTAACACAAGATGGCCAATGCAATTTAAGAGACATCATTGTGAAGACAAAGAGGGATGGCCTTATGGTTGTCACGCGTACTATGGAGTGCAATAACTGAGACGGGTCCAGCTAGTGCAGCTATGCTGGAAAGCAAAGTGACAGCTCTTAATTGTTTTACTATATGTTTATCAAAAGCCCAGGAATTTGGATTTGGGATAAACATCTCAGAGAATCTTACACAGGTTTATAAAGATGTATTGCAGCTGTTTGGGTGGTGGTAGGGAATTGGAGGCAACCAGCATGTCCATCAGAGGAAAGTGAATAATCCACATGTGATAAATGTGGTAGATGAATACCATAGAGCATCATGCAGACCGGACATGGGTGTAACAATCTGTATAGAGCTAAAGAAGATGGTACTGAGTGAACAAAAAAGAAGAAACAAGATGAGATGCATAAGACAATATCAGTATGTATTCAAAAAATACATGAACATAAACAATTATAAACTTTTTGAAAGTTCATTTACAAACACACACATGCAAATCCATTAAATATGTGAGAGCAATTGCCCACATGGGGAGGTTGGGATACAGTGATAAAAAAAACTTGGATAGACTAATATGATATGGCATAAACTAATGAGTTTAAATTATAGGGGAGAAGAAGAGAGAAGAGAGAGGAGGAAGGGTAGAGAGAGACAGAGACAGAGAGAGACAGAGAGAGAGAATAGAGGAGGAGTGATGGCATCTCCACAGAACAAAACGGACTGAATGATACCTGTAGAGAAATTTACGTGTACATCATTGTCCATAACCAAATCCTGCATCATTTTTTTATGACTAACATGAATAAATACACAAAGGGAAAAATACTCATCAACTTTCTATTATACAAATCTGAGATGAGTTGTTACCCTGATGGACAATGGAAATCAGGGGTAACATCTGAGGAGTGGCCAGAGAAACAGTGGCATTTAAGCTGAGTGTTATTATCTTCCTCTGCTAGTAATATATAAGATACTTTTCTCGGGGAGAAAGAATCTGGCAGCAGTATGCCAGACTTCTGCCGAGAATAGGGCTGCATCTCTTGGTCTGTGGACCATTATTGACCCCGTGTCTGCCACTCTGATGGGAGATGTTCAGGAAGGTTCTTCATGGGACTGGAAATGCTTTGACACCCATAACATTTTAATGGGAAAGATAGAGACTTAACATGTTATCATTATTAGCTGTTTTTCTGAAGTAGTAGCATTAATTAGCAGCATTTATTGAACTCATTGTGGACCTGATATTATTATAAGTTCTTTGTATCCATTACTTCTTTCAGTCCTTGTAATGATCCTATGAAGTAGGTACTACTTTTAAGTAGGTATCTCACTTTTAAGGTAAAGAAACTGAAGATAAGTTACGAAACATCAAAGGTCACACAAAAATTAGTGGTAGAACCAAAATTTATACCCAAGCTAACTCCAAAATTTATTCTTTTAATCATTAGATTAATACAATGTTAATCACTGTAGGCATTTCAGAGCTGGGCTGCATATTGTACCAAGGGTACAATATGTGCCAAGGGGGAGAACATGTAATATTGACAAATTCTTTATTAAAAGGTCTGTTTGGCTTACAAACTCTGCTTGTTTGCTTAATTTTTGTATCTGGAAGAAGAAAAAGAAACTTACTTAGAGTATTCCAGATTAGACAGGAGAGTAGTGTGATTTGGTGAAACCATGCTACGCAAAACGCACTCTCTTTTGCAATGTGCCTCAGGTCACTGAGGAAGCAACGCTTGGCCTCAGGACACCGGAGCCTTTTGGACAAAAGGCAGGAAGCTGTATGAGTAATTGCTGGGATGGCTTGCCCTGCATTTGATGGGTAATAAAGGCCACGTAAAGCCTAATGGTTTTCCTCTTTTACTGTGGTACCTAGAAATTTCCATTTCATCATACTCCAGAGGATCAAATATGATCTTGCCCAAAGAGAGAAGACAGCCTTAATTTTGCCTTAAAACACTGCTTCGTTAGCTCTCTTGTTTTTAAAAGTTATGCCACATCTCTTTACTCAGTCAAAAAATTTCAATCCTTTAGTGTTTTTCTGTCCACCTGTTCTCTCTTCCCTCATTTCCCCTCCCCTTCCTTCCTCTTTTCTCCCCTCCCCTTCCTTCCCCTCTCCTCTCCTCTCCTCCCCTCCCCTTTCTTCCCCTCCCCTCCCTTTCCTTCCCTTCTGTTTTGTATTCTGTTTAGCTGTATACTTAACTGATATCCCCATTACATTTCAGGTTTTGTTCAGGAAAGACACTAGCTTTTTCTCACCTTTTTCATCTCTCACTTGTCAATCTAGCAGAGTATTTTACATAAAGCATTTCATGATAAATATTTCATGAGTTAATGTATGTTTGCATGTATATACTTAGCTATGCTTACTAATTTGTTTCTTACTAAGAAGACCTAGGGAGAAGTCATTGCCTGTGGCTATCAGCTGGTGTTATTTCACAACTCTGTCTGAGCTTATCTTTCTCTCCCTGGAAAATGTCACTGCAGAAGTCTGGATATATGACTGGAAATAAGTTCTCCCCTTACTGTGACTTACCCACTGATCAGAATAACTTCCTTTCCCTTTTCCTTTTCTTTCTTTATTCTTTTACTGTTTTTTTTTTCATTTAGAATATTTCCAGTAGCTTTTTAAAGAAATAGACTTTTTGATAAAATGAATAAAATACAATTCATTTTAGTAAATGTAAGCTATCAACAACTCTAACAAGATATAGGCATTTATATGAATTTATTGAGTATATATATTTTCCTGAACCCAATGACTTATGCTGGGTTGAATTAATTTTTATCAGCACAGAGAGGTAGTGTGGCTGTCTTTAAGTAAGGGCAGGGGCTGGGCTGGGTGGAGCTAAGTGTGGTTGGAGAGTCAGCCTTGGCTTCCGAGTTTGGTTTGGTGCCAGTTGGTGGAAACTTGAGAGTTTCTAGTTCTTTTCAGTATGATTACATAGTGAGGAGAAAAATGTCCACATTAGACATCTGAGAAATAATTTCCATCAGTCCATGTAATAAAAAACTCAAGAAGCATTTTGACTTTATTTGATTACCATAAAATAGGAAAAATTAAGAGATATATGAAAGTTTTTAAGGCACCAACAAAAGCCAACTGCAATTTAGATAAGATGGTATGCATTTTTTAATGTGTATACAATATGTATGAACTAACTTGCATTGCAGTACAAAAATACTAGTGCTTGAGGTGGGATTCTAGGATCCAAAGATTCTTCACTTCCTCACCTTCCAGAAATGCTTTTCTGTCTTCCTTGTATGCCTGACCATACATATTGCAGAAGTTCATCTTTATGGAGTACAGTTAGGGATGGTCAGCCTCACGGTACATCCCGGCCTCATTCTTGCCCTGAATGCGCTCGATTTCTCACCAGTCACTGCAAAATGCTGATTGCCTTCTGGTGTTATCTGATGAATATATACACTTAGGAAATGGAGCATCTAGTTCTGGATTGCATTAACTTTTCATTTTGGGAGATCTACACAGGGTGATAATTTTGTGGTTTTGTCTTCAATACTGTCTAGAATGCTCAGCAAATCTCTACATGTTTCTCTGAAGTTTTTGGTGTGTTTTTTTGGAGTCTATATACCTCAGGAAGATTCCATATTGCTTATCTGGTCTCCCCAGACCTCCTCTTCTTCCTGGATATATTGCTGAATCACATTTTCTAGTCTTCTGCCAGTTAGATGTGGCCATGTTCTGAGTTCTGGCCAATAGAATTTGGGTGAAAGAAATATAACCACTTTCTAGCATAGCCTCTAAAACCTCTGGAGTGATCCTTTAAGCAAGTGTTCTCTGCTAAGGGGTGACTATTGTCCCCCCATTCTACCCCCTGAACTTTTGGTGATGTCTGGAGACATTCTGGCTGTCACAACTGGGAGAATGTTGCTGGAAGCCAGTGGACGAGGGCCTGGGATACTGTTAAATGTGTTATAATGCACAAGACAGAAAACAAAAAATTACCCAGACTGAAATGTCAATAATGCTGAGGTTAGGAAACCCCGCTTTTTCTTATTCTGTCTCCCGCCTAGATGCGGGAGGTTTATGAAAGGATTTAGAGAACCTAAAGTTTGTCCAAGCCACCAGGTAAAAGGGGATTGTGGCTCTGAATCTCTGTACGATGGACTTCACTGAACATATGGTTGGCCTGTGACTTGAGAAAGGAATAAAACTTTATTATATATGTCTCTGAGATTTTAGGGCTTTTGGTAAAGCCATTAAAAAAGTTTTGACTAATATAAGTTCAAATCTTGGGCAAATTACATAATCTCTCCTTGTCTTAATTTCCTTATTAAATAAAAATAATAACAGCATCTATCTCATTGGACTTCTGTGTGGACTGAACGACTTTGTATCTGAAAACACTTAGCATAGTGTCCAGCTAACTTATTAACTATTGTATCTATGAAAATTTCTTTGTCCTGTGACCTATTCCTAAAAAGGACTACTCAGAGGTCTGATAGTGGCGTGCGATGCTGTCCTTCTCAAAGAACCATTCATGTAATGGGCTCATTCAGCATTTTAACTGGAGTGGAAGACTAACCTTTAAGGTTTCCGTAGGTTGTGAGCCCTCTGTAGATAGTGCTGTTCAACAGAACTCTCTGCGATGACAGAAGTGTCCTCTGTGTGTCCCGTGTGGTAGCCACTAGCTGCATTTAACTATCGGACACTTAAACTATGGCGAGAACTACTGAGAAACTGAGGTTTAGATTAGTTGAGATTCTAATTACTTAAATTTAAAGGATCCCTGTACCAGTCACTACTGCACTGGACAATAAAACTCTTGAATACAAGTTCCATGAAAACAGGGAGTTGTTCTGATTTGTTTATTGTGGTGTCCTCAGTGCTTAGAACTGTTCCTGGGACATATAGCTGGTAAGTTAATATGTTGTGAATGAATTTTAGTTTGTGTAGTGGGTTGTTTTCAGAGGATCTGTGTGTCCACATAAAAGCACAATTAGTATATCTGCCTTTGTTAAACTGGTAATTTGTTGGTCTGGATCCTCATTGGAGAGCTCCTTATCTCAGGTGTGTGCTACTTCACTGCTGGTCTGGAGCCCTAGGGTCACTCACTGGAGTATTTGCATAGCTAAATAAAACTGTATCCACCACGACTTCACTGCTGCCTCATGTGTGAGCTCCATCTTTCCAAGGGCCAGTCCTGAGGTAGATACCACTGATCTGCTTTCTGCCCCTGCAGAGGCCTCTTTTAATGTAAAAAAACATAGAGAACATGGTGACTATTCAGTGAGCTTTCCTGATTTAGCCTGAGCAGGGCCTCTAACATTATCTGGCCTCCCTCATTCAACATAAAAACAAACCAAGACTGTGGCCACTTCTTTACAATTGCCTGTGGTAGGACAGAGATGAAGTAGAGGAAGGAAGAACTTTGCAACCTATAGGGGCACAGAGGTCCTGTCGAAACCTCAGTGACCAGTATTAATGTGAGAAAGAAATAAAGACACTGATAAGATCTTGACAGGGGCAGTTCACACCTAGTCTGCCTAGCCAGTTCCGTAGGGGAGGCTGTCCACATTTTTCCGTTCACATTTGGAGCCTTGCTAACTTCTCAGCTTGCTGTTGAGGACACTATGAAAGATGGTGGCTATGTTCCTTAAGGAAAATTGGCAGTGTGTGCTGATTTCCAAATGTAGATATAAGCTATAAATAGACTTCTTCAGAGAGAAGTCTGACACTTGTCATCCAACTGGGGACCTCCAGGCTGTGTAGGCAGGACTCCACTGTCTGGCTCCATAGAAAGTAGGTGTGGAGGGCAGAGCTGGTCCTTAAGAAGAGAAGGTGAATTGATAAAGCTGGATCTGCTCTGTATCAGGCTTTTGTCCCAATATTTTTATCGTTCTTGGGTTTCTCCTTATCATCATGGGCCTCAGCACCCATCCAAGAGTTCATAAGGGTATGTTTTCTCTACCCTATCACAGTATCAGTGGTTTCTTTCTCCCTTGAAGATTAATTGCTCCATGGCAGCAGCTCCTCATCTCAGCATTTTTTACCCAACTCCAACCTTTTATTCTTTGGCAGCTCTTCTTAAGACCCCTGAAGTGAAAATACGTGTTCACCTAAGGATGTGCGATGGGGGCAGAGAGCTTCATTTGTACCAAGGGAAACCATTCCAAATCATGATACCATGCCATGTAGACCCTTATTGTGCCTTCTCCTGGAAGGCACAATTCTCCTGGAAAGTTTTAAAAAACCTGCAGTTTTCCAGGATCCACCCCCAGGGATTGGGTTCCATTGACCTAATGTGCAGCCGGGTGAAGACTACTCTTGCTGACTCTCCTTTATAAATATAGACAGGTGACCTGGAACCAGCCAGCATTAGAAAACACACAGCAGCATGGGCACATACAAAACCGGAGAACCAAACACTGGGAAACAGATACTTTTAGAAAAGATAAGAACTTTAAAAAGTATATTCAGAACACTTGGGAATTTTGAGAGGCTATCATATCAGTGAAATAAGCAAGGCTGTGAAATAAAGAAGAGAAAAACATTTGCATACAGCATTTAGGACTCTTTAAAAAATTTTTCTTCCCTGGGGTAAACACCCCCAATTCCTCTACCACAGGATTTTTCAACCTTATCGCTGATATTTTAGGTCAGGTAGTCTTATGCCTTGTAGGATGTTTAGAAGTGTCCTGGCTTCTGTCAACCAGATGCCAGTGGCATGGCCCTCTTCCAGTTTTGAAAACTAAAGGAGTCTCTAGATATTGTCAACAATCCTTCAGGGTAGAGGCAAAGTCGCTCCCTGGTTGAGAACCACTGTTCTACTGTAAGAGAAGGACAATGCTGTTCAAGAGAAAGTATCCCAAACAGAAAGGCTAATTGGTCAGTTCACTAGGAAATCCTGCTTTGGGTGAGCCTGCCAAGGAAAATCTGGGAGAGGCTGGTTCTGTTTCAGGTTGTGCTGCTCAATTATATTGTTTTAACGTAGACACGAAGACACCTTCTAACAGTGATAGCAAGAATGAACATTGAGTGGTTGTCAGGAATTGACCTAGCATTTGTCTGAATTACTTCATTTAATACAACAGAAAGCTGACAATAAATTGGATGTTATGGTTATCATTTACATGGAGGAAAACCGAGGCACAGAGCTGTTAAGAAACTTGTCCAAGATCAGGCAAATGATCTTGGTAGTAAGTAATAGAACTCCAGTGAAAGACCAGGTGGCTTGCCTGCAGACTTTATGCACACTTCATCTCTCTTCTGTCCTGACAGACTGGTTCTAATGGGAGGACTCTCTGGACCTGGAACATGATGGTGGAATTAAAGGTGTTGGTCCTCCCTTTGCCCCTCTGACTACATCCATAGTCCATTCCCTACCCTGTCTGTGCCTTGGGAAGCGTTATATATGAACGGGGAGAAATGCGTGGAAAGCCTAGAGCAGAATCCATCTTCACACCATCCTTGGACCATTGTCCCTTTAAGAAAGGGCAGCCAGACCCATTCTGATCATCAAAAGTCTATTTAGTATCGGTGAACCCACGCTAAGAGATGGCCTGTAGTCACACAGACATAGATCCAAAGTGTGGTATGACCAAGGAACTTTTATTTCTGAGTTTCAACTTCTCATCTGCACATTGGAGATCACAGAGGCCAAACCTCAAAGAGCTATGACCTGTATAAGGCACTAAGCAGAAAATCTGCTGCATGGTAGATAGTCATTTTAATAGTAGTTGTTTTAGTGGCTAAAAAGGCCTTCCTTGCTAATTTACCTTGAAATTAAACCCGTGATTCTTAGTGCTCCTGCTTTGAACCCTGGCTTCTTTAGACTTCTTTTTGCTGTTTGCTCTTGGCTTCAGCTTCAGGTCTCTCTTTTATGGTTTAACTTAGACACTTGTCTTTTCTGCTCAATCACATATGGAGCATTTGTGTCCAGGTCTTCCTGTTCCCATATGACATCAGGATCTAGCTTGACCTATGTTTTTATTTTTGGTGCCTGGCTCCCTGCACCTGTGTCTGGTGAGGCTGCTTCTGAGCTGGAGCAATTAAGAGTCAAAGAAGCAGGAAAGAGAAGGTGTAAGTAATGCTTGCTAAAAGCTAAAAAAAGGATAGCTACAGAATTAGAGAGCCACAACACAGAAGCAGAAAACCCACTAATGCCTAGCAAGAAGCCCCACTAATATGACAACAGCCAAGGGTCTCTTTCTTCTGGCATCTGTGCGATTGCCTGCTTTCAACGGCTGATGTCTTCGCGACACGTCCATAGGTCAGAGACCTTTCAATGAACAGGACTCTGTGTGGAAGGAAGGAAGGAATCCCTTGAAGTTGAGTTGCTGTCATCAAAGAGTAAACTGCTTATCTACTGTAGGCAGCAGCCCACAAAGCCTTGGAGATGTGTGTTTGCAAAGCAAATGCTAGCTCTTTGTGGATTTGAAAGCTTCCAGGACTGAATTCTTTTCTCCTTTCGTGCAGGCCTTTTGCTAATACCAACAAACTATTTTAGTTCTTTTTTTTCTAATGTTAATTTTTTTTTATTTTAGTTGTTGTTCAAGTACAGTTTTCTGTCTTTTACTCCCATCCCATTCTACCCCCCGAGTGCTCCCCACCTCCCTCCCATTTCCACCCCCCCCTTAGTTTTTGTCCATGTGTCCTTTATAATTGTTCCTGTGACCCCTTCCCCTTTTCCCCTGAAATTCCCTCCCCTCTCCCCTCTGGTTACTGTCAGCCTGTTTTCTATTTCAATGTCTTTGGTTATATTTTGCTTGCTTGTTTGTCTTGTTGTTTAGGTTCCTGTTAAAGGTGAGATCATATGGTATTTGTCCTTCACCACCTGGCTTAGTTCTTTAAAACAAAAGAAAACACCAATTTCAGGTTGGCCTTGTAATCTTCAAACACCATCTGCAGGACAGAAAACATACTTATGTGGTATACTTCCTTTTCCTCCTCAAAGCTAAAGGCTTTGAAACTCAAGGGTAGGAATGTCCCCTTTGATAGACCACCCCTGGTTAGAAGATGCCAGGGCACAGTGAGCCAGAAATGTTGACATTAGGGAAACTTTAGACCTAGGATTAACAGGTGGTGTATAAACCATCAATACACTGCCTATCCCCATATATCTAGGTGAAGACTATTTTGTTTACCTGAAACACAAACCTTATCTGTTTAATTTGAGATAAATTTTCAGAGAAATGAGGGCAACACACTTTGGGTTTTACTGATGCTTATAAAGCAGATTGCCCCTTCAAGTGCAAAAATGTAAGGAAACAGAGCTTTGCAGCCATCCCAGTTCCCACAGTACCCGTGAGGGAAGGAAACCCTGGAGGTAGAGGGAGAAGGGAATTAGGGAAGCAGAGGGTAGAGTGCAATAGATATTTAAGCACAAGCCTGTGCGTATTGACCACGATCTTTCACATCCTGCCTGGAATGAGTCATGAGACAGTTCCTGGCAAAACTTGAGAGAAGCCTTTAGGTTTCTTCTTTGGTGGGTTCCATGTTCCAGAATCCCCAGCGCAGCCAGCCCTCAGAGAAAGAAGCCCACAGAACTCACATGCCCTGGACTTGGCCCCCACCTCAGTCTCACTTCAAGCCTGGCTCCTAGTTGTGATCTTCCCAAAAGTCAGTCTCTGGGCTCCTGTTTTCTACCTGAGCTGGTGCTTTCAGCATTCGTTGGACCAGTCCAGTTAGCACATCCAACTTCACCTACCTGCGATGCTCTTTCCCCTGGTTCTAGAAGTTCCCTTGTGGATGGAAAAGGCAGGGGTCAAGAATCAGGAACTAGTGGGTAGATAAAGCAGAAAAGAACCCACGACTTTATTCATTCAACAAATACTCATTGAGTATCTGCCTTGTGCCAGGAGCTAGGACTTCAGTGGTCCATGAGACGGTCACCAGCTAAGCTTTAAGGAACTTTCTCTTACGTGCACTTGGGTTCCACTTAATACCATACTACCTCCTACTGAGCTCTTAATTCAGGCCAGGCACTGTACAAAGACCCTCATCCTGGGAAATAGCTACAAGAGCTATATAAAGAGTACCTCTACCAGTTCTATTCTGTAAGTTGAAACTCAAGAGTCTGAGTAATTTGCCCAGGCTCATGGAGCTGGTAGTGGGTGAAGCTAGGATTTTACTAAAACTCTAATTGCTGTCCCAGGGCCCTTAATTCCTGTGCTGCCTTCTGCTAGCTTAGAATCACAGAAGCTTCCTTGCACATTGCCACACTTACATGTTTGTAGACTTGAACTGTTCGTTCAGGAAAGTACTGTAGGTGTAGCCTCACGAGTGAGGACAGGGTGGTGACACAGGCCATGAGAATATCATGGATTACACGTCGGCTGAAGTTCTGCCTTAGGGATTAACTGTGGGAGGTGACAAATTACTCTCTTTTTCAGTTCACTTTCAAAGAGTGCAGAACTCCGCAGCTTGGACAGAGGTTCACATTCCGGCCTGAACGTTTTCATGAGAACTGGTTTTGTCAGTTTCCAAATCCCTTCTGGGAGACAATAAGTATCCTAGAAGAACAGAATTTTGAGGAATGGGTAGAATGTTTTGAAGGCCAATGAGTCTGTTATCGCCATTTGAACCTCAGAGCCGGTCCTAGGACCATTAAATGGGTGTTTTACTTGAAACTAACTTCTCTGGTGGGATCTTACACTTGGTGAAGTCTCTGTCTCAAGTTATAGCATATCCCCTGGCCCGTTACTCAGCATTTCTGGGAAAGTTTCCATCCATCTGAGTTTTCAACAATCTCCTTGTTGGGCTGAATTGCCAGTCAAAAAAACCTCACCCTCCCTGGTCCAACACACCTTCCTTAGCCTGGTGGAGTCAGTCCCTATTAACGTCACACAGGGGATTTGGGGAACTGCAATTACAGTCAGCAAGCTATATGAGAAAGTACTCCAGGGAGTCTGCTTTCTGCCTACGTTAGGAATTCTCTGCTATCGGAGGAAAGGCACAGCCCAGTCATGCAAACACCACAGCAATTGGTTTTAAAAAACCCAGCCATTTTATTGTCCAAGTCTGCCCAAATAAGCATGATCTCTTCTGGAAGAGTGTCCCAATAATCCATCTATTGTCTAAATTCCAAAGCCCCAGAAGTTTTTTTTTGCTTTGGACCTCAGCCATGCCAGGGTTGCTGTCAATCCCCAGACAGACACAGCTCATTCTGGTTGGTCGAGCAATGCCCATCTTCACTAGGAAACATGGGGTAGTTTCATTGTTTGAGCCCGCAACGCTCTTAAAGACAAGGAAAATGCCGATTTCAGACCTACAGTTGATTTCTTTCCTGAGAAGGCAGACCCAAGCGTGGTGAGGGAGAGGTACCCTCGTAATAGCAATCACTTGTTTCAAGTCTGAGAACAATTTCACTTTTTCCAATCCATAGAGAAGCAGGTGGCAAATAAATTAGATTACATTCAGGTGGTAAAAGAATTAAGCGTCCTCCAAAAAATAAATTCCCAGTCTGACAATTTTTTAAACAATCTATCCAAGACATTTTATATTTTACTGTCACAACACAGGTCTGGCCGCCGGGCGCTTCAAAAACCACTAGAAAAGCAGGTGTTGATGTGAAGGAAAGTGGTTTTACTCAGGTGCCGACAGCCTGGACGATGAGGGGCTCTCCTCTTAAAGCCATCTCCACATCTCAGTGCAGGCGGGGGTTTTACGAGGAGGGAGCGGGGACGAGGAGAAGGAAGAGATCAGCGGGAGGGGCTGTGGACGTGCAGGCAGTGTCCTTGCCGGTCCTGGTATGGCTCTTTACTGTAGGCATCGCGGAGCTGGTCCGTGGCAGCCAGGTCCCTGCAGCTGGACAGTCTGCGTCATCCAAAGTTG
>PVKM010017264.1:0-25967 GCA_004027735.1 Carollia perspicillata
AAACAGCATTTCACCTCCAGGCAGCTGAGGTTTGGCACTGGCCGCAAAGGCAGTTTGTTGACCTGACCCTACCTCACTCATTACATTTAGAGTCAGCCCCTGCCCCCGCGGTGCAGTGGAAAAGCAGGTAGAGAGAAGGTCCTTTGGCAGGTGGACCCTAGCGCAGTCACTTCCTCCCCTACGGAGGTGGACTTCCTCATGACCCAGTCTGACCTGTGCCTGTGATGGAACAGCGGGGACAGAAAGGTGAGCAACTGAGACCATCGTTCTAGTTTGACTTTTTAATTTATTATTTATGTGACTTCGGCAAGCTTTTGTAACTTCTGTAAACATCCATTTTTCTTTTTTTAATTATAAAAGAAGAATATTGCATATTTTTCCAGCTGTTGGTATTCCATTAAATTTTAAAGTGCTTTAAAAACTTGGGTGTGCTCTGTGACCGAAGGGTATTACACCAGTAGGGGCAAGGGGAAGGAGAAGGAGGGTATTGGAGGAATGAACACCTTTTCGGTGAATCTGATAGAGTAATTGTGGTTAAGTATTTTCATCAAAACCTAAGTGATATTACACATGATCATCTTTAAATGAATTGTACAGCACAGATTTAATCATGTTTTTAATTCACATAAAACTTAATTAGATTTTATGCTATTTCTGTTGAGGAATGTTCGGACAAGTGTGACAAAGAAAAATACCCTGAGGTGAAGGGATTAAACAAAAGAAAAAAAAAACCCTTGCAAAGACAATAGTGTGGTGATCACCAGAGGGGAAGGGGGTTGGGGGGAAGGTGGGAGAAAGTATAGGGGGAATAAATGGAGACGGAAGGCAGTTTGACCTGGGGTGCTGAACACACAAGACAGCATACAGGTGACATATTATAGATTGTACACCTGAAACCTATGTACTTTTATTAATCAGTGTCACCTCCATAAACTCAATAAAAATAACTAAATAAAAAATGAAACCATGTGGACTTAAAATAATTCAAAGGTATTTAAGCAATAAAATGTCACCAAATAGGCCATTAAGCTACTGGTAAATGTCATACTGTTTTAATTTCACTTAATAATGTAAATTAAAAGCAAAAAGTATTTTTAATATGTTTCCTGGCAGGGTCTTAGGGTGGAAAGTCTAGCACATTCAGTCCTGCCAATGTTACCTACATAAACAATGGGCACAGCAAGAAGGAAATGCAGAGGCCTCCGGCTTCCCACTGTTACGCCATGCCCAGGAAAGTCACGTTCCAACTGTGATCCACGGGAGGCCCGGGATCTGCTGGGGGCGAGAGGCAGAAAGAGAGGGGTGAAGTAGGAAAGCCTAAGAGCCCTTCTCCAATGCGGCTTCACCTAAAGCAGATCTGTTATTTTATGTTTTATGTGCAGGGCTTCTGTGTAAAAATACGTTAGAAAGAAAAGCCAATCAACTTCTGAAGATGGCTTTAAATACTGTCGTAAAGGAAAGAACCCTGGATAATAAATTAGGAAATCCTCTCACCTCTAGTTGTATGACCCTAAGCATGCCATTTATCCTACCAGAGGCACAGGTTTTTGTACATGTGAAAGTATAAAAGATGAATTATATCTGTTTAATGCTAAATTGATTTAAAGGTTTTTGAGATTTGAGCACCTAGGGAAAGTTATTAGGATGAAGTATCAAGAAACTAACCATTTCAAACTCCAACTCTATGGACCACAAAGAGGCTTCGATCTACCTGGTCACAGGTAGTTATATGGCTCACCTCTTTAGTTGGCTGAGAGGCCCCTTCCTCCTTCTCTGTTCTACAGTTGTCTCTTTTGGACTTTCTGTCAGGTCAGACTTACCTTAACCAGTTTATCAGCCACTGTGAAATGCTGGCCCCACTGCTCAGGGTTGTAGCTAATGTAAAACCTTTCGTAAAATTGACTACAAATAATCTCATGCTAAATACATAAATCAGCAGCACAAAGTGATATGAAGTATGTAAGTCTACTTAATTATCTAACGCATAAAGACAAAGAAAGCAGAATAGCTCTGTTGGTGTGGGGGAGGGCATTAACTAATAGAGTGTGGTCCCCTCCTCCCATCACATCTCCCACCTGAAGCAACCCAGTGACACCAGAACCCTTTGTGAAAACCACTGCATAATCAAATGTGCCCTGATCTGGTCTGTGCCCTGATCTGGCCTATGCCCTGATCTGGCCTGTGCCCTGACCCATGACCTTCATGTACAAATCAAACCCATGACCTTCTGGTACATAGGATGATGCTGCAACCAGCTAAGCCACCCAGCCAGGGCATAATGTCCACCTCGTTTTTACTTCAATAATCATAGAATTCAAAAGTGGTCCTTTGGGAAGATGTTCATAAAAATCCTTGCTTTAAATTAAGGCAGGACTTGAAGTCACTTTACACTTATTAAGAGCATGATCTAGGAATGTTTGCTTTGTGTATTCTTGTCTTTTTGGCCTTTTTCCTGTGGGAATCATATTAGAAGCAAAGTTGACTCTTGTTCAACTATTTCAAATAGGAATACCATTCTGCTTCCAGAATCTATCACTGCCACGCACCACCAACTTTAGCTGGATGCAATGCAGGAAAAAAAATACTGCCATAAGAACATGAGAAAAATTCTCATTGATATTTTTGTTCTTTGATTCCTCACCACTTTCCCACTGCAATAAATTAAAAGCCTATATTGCTTTAGCAAGAATGTAGTTGAATTTGATCCATAAAAATCCAGCCTCTCATTTTAGCCACCAGGCATGTAGACTTACCAGACGGGTTCCAGGATCAGGGAGGAAAGGAATGTGATCCTAACTCTGCCAATAGACAACCAAATTGCAGAAGAACCTGCTAAAAAAAACCCTAAGAAATCAGGTGAGGTCAAAGATGGTCAGAAGTCAGCACTCACTGGAATAACACCCAAGGAAGGAAGGGGAAAGAAATTGTGGAGATACAGGAATACCCACATACAGAAAGCTCAAAATGACATAAGAGAGACGTTAAATATCTGGAGGTCCATTCTGGGGTCAAATGCGGGTGTGAGGGAGAGCTCTGAATGTGACACTGAATGGTGAAACTTAGGTACCTTTATGTTTTAGAGGGACTTTTTCCACATTTCTTAAGAGATGACAATATATGAAAACTGATGGGGCAGGTTCTTTAAAAGAGATGAATTAAAGTGCTGTAATTACAGGTGAAGGGAGAGAACCTTCCATCATTCTCAATGCAGTAATGTTGTCTTTGTGCCCAGGAAGATGCCAGGTAATTTCCCTGGGGTGGGTACCACCAACAGAGTACCAGCTGACCACTGCCACCGTCTGATGGGCCCATCAGAACCAGACATACTTCTAAACCACAATTCTGTCTTTACCAGGCAGCCTCTAGTCTCCTTAAGGCTTGCAACTCATCCCCGACCTCAAAGCTCAGGTGGCAGGCTCAGATGACACACCTAGGCCTAGCCTCAGGCTGTTCTTCCTCCATCCCAATAGTATGTAAGTCTCCTTGGTCCTCCTCTCACCCAAGTTCCTGGAATCCATTGCCATCTAAATCAGAAGCACCAAACATACCTCTAGCTTCTATATGTGATTACTAGTCCAGGTAATGCTAGAAAGGAGAAGATTAAGGCACTTCCAAAAATCTTTTTAGAAAAATGAAAGACACAACTTTTCTATTTGAGGAAAATCGACTCAATCATTAAACAGTCAGGAGTTTCGTTTATAGAGTCAACCCTCCAGGTCTCTCAACAGGAACCAGGAAAAACAACATAAAATACCAAGACTGTCTAACTGTCAAAGTCGAGTCACCTCAGAAAACATTTATTGTCTCTTAAAGTGTTCTGAATAATCATGTATTTTCCTGCTCTCTTAAAAAGCTATTTCTGACTTTAGCCCCAGATGGTCATGAGTTTTCCATTTTTCACTACTTTTCAAAGCCTCTCCCAGACCCTGGGAGTCCATGGTAGACAGGACTAGATACACACTCCTCAGTCAATACCCAAAGCAATGAATTGACTTTTCTGTTTAGAGTCAGACATACTGAACACAAAATCCCCAAATTCCCTTCTTGCATTCCTAGATTGTGTAAATTTCTACATCTTTTTTTTAATGACATCTGAACTTTGGCTATGTAGTGAAATCACTTGAGAAGCTTTACAAACCAGAGCTTCTTATTTAATTGGTCTGGGCTGGAACTTGGGGCTTCGGTCTTAGTTTTAAACTCTCCCGGTGATTCTCATGTTTGGCTCACACTGAGAACCTTTCTAAAGCAATGGTTCTGAATGTACTAAATCGGAATCTCCATGATAGGGCTCAGCAATGTCTACAAAAACCCTCTAGGCTGGGATTTTAATGCATGCTTAAGATCAAGAATTACTGTTCTACTTGTTAATAAAACCATACAGGTTTCAAGTGTACAACTCAATAAAACATCATCTGCACACTGCATTCTGTGTTCACTGCCCAAAATCAAGTCTTTCCATCCCTATTATCCCTTCTTTGCTCACCTTCACCTCCAATAAAAGAAATAAAATTTTAAAAAATGGTGAGTTGTCAAAAGCCAAGAAATATAGCATTGGAAAAAGCAATAGACTGCTTTGTTCTCTTTGGTGGCATATCATAGATTTAAAGAAAAAGTTAAGCATTGACCTTTCTGGCCTGCTGAGAATGAATCCGGGTGAGGATGAGGCATGGTGGGAGCACATGAGCTATGAAGGCCCCGTTCAGCCCAGTGAATCTATTTCTTTGTTCTTTTCCTATGTTCAGATGTGGCGGTGATGGTGCTCTTTCCACACAGCACAATGCCTGTAGATGGCATGGGGACCACATCTTTTAATGAGCAAGGTGTAGCCCTTTGCTTTTCATATCTTGGCTACTGGTCAGTTTAATATAAACTTGGAAAACTCACATTCAGTTAATGTGTTTAATCACTTTTTATAAATACTATTTCAGAAAGCTGTGCTTGGAAAAATCTGACTTAGACTATAAATTATGTGTATGAACCTGATTTCAACAGTCTGCAGTGTTTTATTTTATAGTATCTATTTCTTGACATATGATGCTTCCATTCTCTATTTTGGCCTCTGAGACTTTAGCTTTAATTTAAGTTATTACTTTAAACTGCTCCATCTGATAACTAGAAGTAATTAATTTTATGATATGCTTGGAAGTGGTTGCATATTCAAACGCTAATGAGGCTTATATTTATCTCTGTATTTTGTTGTTTTAAATATAAACTCCAGCTAATTAACAAAGCAGCACAATGTAGGGATATATATTAAGCATTCACAAACTTCTGTATTTTTTTTGGCGGAAGGTGTATAACATTTTGAAGAGAGAGAACTGTTAAAAGGTAAAAAACAAAACAAAGAAATTGACAACATTGTTGTGCATTTTTAAAATCAAACAGTTAATAGTATAAAAGCTCTAAACATAACAATAAACACTTTTTTCTACAAGAAAAATTGTCAAAGGAACATTTCCCTGCACCCTAACATTTGAGTATTATTATTTTTATCATCTTGATTAATTTTGCAAGCAGCTTTTATTGTTGTTTTAATCTGATTATAAGTCAGAATATTTTCTCTTATGTTCACCACCGATTTTTTCTTTTGTGAATTAAACTGTTAACATCCAGTATATATTAATATATAATCTGATACATAGACATATTATTAGTATTTTCATCATCATCATCCTTATAGACAATAGCCACTGTACATTCCAAATATTTTTCCCAAATTTGTAATTTTATTTTAATTCAATTTCATTTTATTAACTTAGGCCACACAGAGGTTTAAAATTTTGAACAAACTCATGATCTTTATGGTTTCTACCTTTAGTTGCTTGCTTAGGAAGACCTTTCCAACCCTAAGATTATGTACACATTGACCTGAGAGAGAGAAAAAGAATCAGTGTTCTAGAGCCTAGTAATAAATACTAAGACACTAGTTCCCAGAGTGGTCCCCAGTCAGAGGCATCAGCATCAGTATCACTTGGAATTTATTAGAAATACAAATTCTTGGGTTCCATTCCCAGACCTACTGAATCAGAAACTCTGAAGTTAGAGCCAGTTACCTGTCTTAGCAAGCTCCCAGATGTTTGAGAATCACTGTTTTTGAGAATAAGAACCAATACTTTTGATATTCAAACATGGGAAGAAAAAGGAAGGAAAAAATGAAAGATGGAAAGGGGAAAGCAAGCAGGGATGGGGGAGTCCAGGCTTTTTTCTTTTCAGTCTTGTACTAGATGGTTTTGAAGATTATAATATAGCCCTACGGGGCAGGCGATACCTTTCTTTGGAGGAGAATGCTGAGGGACAAAGAAAGATTGTCTATTGCCAAATAGAATTTGCATCTATGTCTATGACTCCAATCTGGAGCATTCCTTTTACTAAACTAGGACATTAAGCATGTAGATTCTGGGATGGCAACAGTCTGGCCCTGCTTTTTATGGTTAAGTATTCTTGTTTTTGAATAAATCTGTAAATTGTAGATCATCTAGGGATACTAATAATATGCATAATAGTTAATATGTATTAAGTGTTTGCTATAAGCCAGGCACAATTCTAAGAACTTTTTGTATTTTAATTAGTTTAACACTCACAACAATGCTATGCAGTGGTGCACTGATCCCTTTTTACATGTGTGAAAATTTAGAGTTCAAGTGCCGAAGGTTACAGCTGCTAGATGGAGGGACCTGGGTTGAAACCAGTCCAACCCCAGAGTCACACATTTAACCATATAGCCAGTGGTTCCTTACCAGGGACAATTCTGTGCCCTGGATAATGTTTGGCAATGTATGGAGACATTTTTACATTGCCACAAGTGGGGGAAGGATGCTAAACTGTTAACGAGCAGGTAGAGAACAAGAATGCGGGTAAACATCCTACACTGTGCAGGACAATCTCCCAAAGCCAAGAATTACCTGGTCCAATGTGTCAATAGAGCTGAGGTCGGATACCTTTCTCCACTACCAGTCCTCTTTCAACGGCAGGAGAGGTCCCAAGGAGAGGCAATTTAATAAGCAAATGCACTATTTAAAATTTTGAATTTTTCTCCCTTTAATATGGTGTATGGACCCTGAGATAAAAGATTGATTTGATGTGAACCCCGAGAAGGAATTTATTTGCTGAGATGGCCTCCCCATGCTCAATCCAGGGCCCAACTTCTTAGGAATAATAAGAGCCTAATGGCCACTTGCTGACGGGGGCTCTTCAGGTATTCTGTACATGGAGAAGAACCTCAGACTGAACTCTTGGCTTCCCGCACTGTACCCGGCTTGTTTATGCCATCTGAGTCAACAACTGGAAGAAAACTGTGACTTCAACTTTCTACCAATGGACTTAGAACTACCCCATCCGATTAGAACTGCATAAATCAGGTCCTATCAACCATAACTGCACAATTTGGATTCCTCATTTACATAAAGCAGATCTAATTGGGAACCTGGGCAGAAACTTTCCATTTATAAGGCAGCCTCTTCTTTGTCTCAGCGGAACACAGTTTAGTTTGCTAACTGAATCTGTGTCTCCCGAGCTGCAGCTCCTTTTTTCTCAATATAAATGGGATTTATATTTTAATACAGCCCAAAATTAATTTTGGTTTATGGGTGTTGTCAACATTTCCTGATGATAAGAATGCTTTCTGACTACAGCGCAAATCTAGAATCTCTCTGGAACCCAAATCATCCCCATCCCATGAATCAAAGTTCACCCAGGTCTGCAAATAGCAAGCATCTTTGTTTAAAGAATAAGCATTACCTCTAGAGGTGCCATTAGCAAATCTGAGTTCTGTGATGAGATTAGCAAATACTGCAACAGCCCCATGTAATTAAGCATGTTGGCTACTAACTTGGTACTGTATGAGAATTTTTTTCTGGCCTTATCATCATAATTAAAGAAACTAAATAAACCCGCAAACTCCTGCTCCTGGGTGTAATAGGAAGGCGTAGTTGAGTTAATTAAAATACTATCGGGCTCTTACTGTAAAATTTCACTTAGAGGTCTGAGTGCAGGAAGGAAGAATTTTCTCAGGGCATAATGAAGTGAAGGAGGACTCTGTGTGAGAGATTAGCTACCATTTGATAAATTTGATCAGTAGAGTTGGCCAATATGGGTAATATGGGAAAAAAGTCCATTTGTAGATCTTTTGAGTAAGAACAAGGAAATACATTGCAGATCGGCTGGGATAATCTTCTGACAGAAAAGCGGGCTCGTTGGAAGTAAACATACATTGCCCTCTTTGCTCATCCCTGAAGTATATAATTCGTTACTCAGAAATGATCATCAATAGGGAATTGTATGCCTTCTAATAATTTAGGTCTCAGACCACATACTGCCTTTGCTGCCTCTTCTCTCTGTCTCTGTCTCCTTTGCTGTCTCCAGACTGTCTCGGGACTTCAGCTGTAGCACACAGACACCCTTTGTCTCTTCCACCTGTGTTTTCGTTATGGATCCATTATGTCTTACCTCCTACCAACCCAGAGAGTGTGAACCGGATCTTGTCATATCTTCGCATCCTTGACTGTGCTACCTAACAAAAGCTTTATAAACATTTGTGAAATGGATGCACACAAAAACTAGGTAAAACTCTCAATCCCATATCTGCAGCTTTCTCCTTTACAGCCAGCTCCCACCCCCATAGCAAATCACTATTTTTAAAAAGGAAAAGAGAGCACCATATTTATGTTTTATGTATCGAGAATCTAGATTATATTACATTTGAAAACAGAAGTTTATTCTCAAAAGAGAAAAAAGCTCAGAAAATTATTTAGCCTAATTTCCATATTTACCAGTGAGGAAACAAAGCCCAGGGAGAAAACGACTCCCCACATTCACAGGCTACTAAGTACCTGAACCAGGACTAATGCTCTCTAACCCGCTTCCAGGTATCTGTGGACAAGTCTTCAATTCTTTGGGAGTTGTTGTGATGAGCAAGGTGGGGAGCAATGGAAAGACAGCAGCTAAGAGCATGCTCACCTCGGTGTATTAACTTATAATGTAAGCCAAGGAAAGATGCCAACATGATCAGACCAGCCTTACACTTCATTAGACTGTGTGCTCTGTTTGATGCCTCCGATGCTGATCATGCCAGATTAAAGCATGTTCCTGTTACAAAAGAAATGAACACACAAGAATAGGAAATGCATTAATCTACCATATTAGTCAGAACGAGCCACCAAACAAAATATCAAAGACTGGCTTAAACAACAGGAATTTAATTTTCATCATTCTGAGCTTGAGAGTCTGAGATCAGGATGCCAGCATGGTCTGGTTCTGGTGAGAGGTCTCTTGTAGTTTTGCAGATGACTGCTTTCTGAATTGAATGTGTTCCCATGTAGAAGAGAAAGAAGTCACCATTGCTCTCTGGCACTAGTCTCACATGGGTTCTATTCCTATGACCTCATTGAGACCTAATTATCTCCTTGAGGACCCACCTCCAAATACCATTACATTGGCAGGGAGAAGGAGGTTAAAACAAAAGAATTGGGGGAGGCACAATTTTCAGGCAACACAACCACTGTCAACCATTCATTCAGCCCCTCACTCACTAGAAGTGCAGAGCCGAACAAGAAGCCATCCACCACTCCCTCTGGGAAGTAGAGAACAAAGGGGAGAGTGTTGGACTGGGAGAGAATCAGCATGGAAAAGTCAGTGCTGCTACAAGAGTCCTAGGTCTTGAGAAGAGGAATAAGGGTAGGTGCCTAAAGTGATCTCAGCATTATGTCCTGAATTTGACAGGATCCTGTCTGTTTGCAGAGGCTCTTGTAGAAAACACAAGAGCTTTGATGAGCAAAACTCCAAAATCAGAAATAAGATCCTTGGTTTTGAGTTCCAGCTCTGTTTTTTTTTCTTACTTTTATAATTGTGGACAACACACTTCACTTTTCTGAGTCACTATATATTTTCATCTGAAAATATAGAGCCTAGAACTGCCTTATCTATTTTACATGATGGGTAAAAGGACCAGACAGCATATTATATGTGAAAGTGCTTAATAAACTGTCAGGGACTTTAAAATTGTAGCATGTCCCACTTTATAATTACCATCATAAAATTTAGGAGAGGAGAAGTAATGTACTGAGCATGTCTTGCAACAAGGGCACTGGTTTTAAGCTTAGTGTCCAACTTCTCAAACAGTCAGTGCCTGAAGATGGTGCTAATAGGCACAGCTGCTCTCCTGTTCTTTGTCATTCACACTTAAATGCACAGCAAGAGCAGAAATTCATTTAAAACTAACCTAAGCAAATCAGGAAAGTAGCTGTTACTGCATTGCAGATTGTGGCTCCATTTCCCTACATAAAAAGCACATCAAGCCTGCT
Organism: Carollia perspicillata; assembly: GCA_004027735.1. Taxonomy (NCBI): domain Eukaryota; kingdom Metazoa; phylum Chordata; class Mammalia; order Chiroptera; family Phyllostomidae; genus Carollia; species Carollia perspicillata. Next base: position 10,299 of record PVKM010017264.1, read on the forward strand.
GCAGGAATTTCAGGGACATTTAATGCTTGGTTTGAGTTTTGGGCTTTGTTTCTTTTGTTTTTTCTTTTTTTCATTCTTTTGATTTGAGGTGGAATCAGCAAGGTGTTGCTGGTATTTGCAATGTGACAAAATAATGACTCACTGCACAGAACTGGGGTGTCTTGGCAGCAATTTTCAGGGGAAATAAATATAGGAGAAATCACAAGTATTATCTTCCCAGCCAGCATGATGTGATATAAAACAAAGAATTTCACTGCAGGGAGGAAGTGTCCCTGTAGAGTGGGGGAAGTGGGTTTCCTGCTGCTTCCCAGATAGAAACTTCGTGGACTGGCTTCCAAAGTTCAGACACCCTGTGTGAGAACAAGCTCTGATCTCTCTAATTTTCCATTGGCAGGTACATTAAGGGAACCAGGCAGTGATTTTTTTTTCTTTTGCACTCATTGAAACATAAAAGTACTCCTCATGGCTAGACAATTGGAATGCCTCTCCCAATGCTCCCTCCTGCTTATTGAACCACTTTTCTGTCTTGATTTTGCAAAATGAGTCAGCAGAAATCAGACTGTTAATATATTTAAGTAGTATGTGGCTAGGCCACTATACAAGGAATAAAATGCACATTGGTATGCCCTCAATGTCACAGAGAAAGTAATGAAAACAAATAAATGTATTAATTGATTTCTATGTGCCAAGTATTGTGTTAAATGCTTTAAAAATATTATCTTACATAATTCTCACATCAACTGCAGAAAATCAATATTGAATTTTTTCATTTAGAACCACAGATGGTCTTAGAGAGGAATGCTAGGTCTTCAATAAGAAAGAGCTTTTACTGGTCCAGATGCCACATCCACCTCCCACTCCTGTACCACCGTCACATGGTGTGGGGAATATGGGCTACCATGTTGAATACCATCCCAATAGATGGTATGCCCAGCATCATTTTTGCCCCATTTTAGGACATGTTCTCCATCAAACTTGATCTGTGGAAATGGTCTCTATCAACTCATTTAGGCTAACAGTCACTAGACTCACTAGTCCAAAGGGTGCCCAATCCATACACCAGACTACAGGATAGCTATTGTGTTTTGAACAGAAATGAGAATCATGATGGTGGCCAAGAAATGGGAAAGAAATTCTTAAGACCCTGTAGAGCACAGTTAAAATGCAGTGACACAGACTGCTCCATTTTACAACTACAAAGGCTGAGAACCACACAGAGTAAGGGATCTCCAGTTGAAAACCGAGTTGTGAAAGACAAGGATTGGAGTTTGGTTGTCCTGCCAAACCAGCGCTCTGTCCACTAGACTACAAAATCAAGTGAAGAGCTAGTGAAGGAGACAGAGAAGGAGATGAGAGAGGGCACAGAAAATTTTTCAGAAAATGTATGTTAGGAAAACCAAAAGAAGCATACATTGAAGTTGGGAATATTCAGTATAGCCTGTTTTATGGCTGAGAACTCGAGGAGGCTAAGAACTGAAAAATAATCATGATTTAGTTATTAGTTTTAAAGTTGTAGGAAATAGTTCAGAGAACAATTTTAGAAAATAATTGTGGGACATGCACCAAGAGGGGGGAGCTGAAAGAGTGTAGAAAATATAATAGAAGCCTTTCTGTCATTACAGAAAGGAGAGAAGGAAATCTTACCCGATACACTAGAATGAATTTGAGGGTGGGAGTGACCTAAGCAAGTTCATAGGTGAAGAGGGATCCATTAAGGACAGAAGAGATCATTGAAGAGCAAAGTCTGGGGAACGGTGGAGACAATCGGATCTAGCCACAACAATAAAGAGTAAAGACACATCAAGATCTGAGGTAAAAAATAAGGAAACAGGGGAAAATTTCTAGTATTTAGCCATCTTCTCACTAAAGTTGGATCTAAGGACACCTACTGAGCCAGAGCAGGTAGGAGGAGGAAGATAATGGAAACCTTGAACTATCTGCTGCAGGGAGTGGGAAAAGGTGAGCTTTCTTACCGGAAGTTTTCATCAGTGCTTTAAGGAGATGAAGATGAAAAGGTATAGGAAATGGGGAATGTAATCTGAGTTACTAAACAGTTTTATTTGACTAAGCAGTCTTGTTAGTTGTCATGTTTTTATCACGTTTTTATGAGAAAATAATCAGGTGTAAAACTTGCAGCTGGTCAATGTATTACATAATGCCATGAGACCAGCTCCAGAATGCTTCCAGCCATACTCTGCTGGAAACCACTCGATTTTTCCTGACAAAGGACAACATATGATATACTTCCATGGTGTGTGTGTGTGTGTGTGTGTGTCACTCTCACACACACACACACTGACTACTGCTTTAAGTAAAGTGTGTAAGAAGGGGAGGGGATAGTAACGATGGAAGGCACAATTTCTGTTCCTGACTTAGAATCTTGGGCAGGCAGACGCAGCCCTTATGGGAAGTAACCTGAGCATTCAGAGCAAGTCACATGTCAGCTACGGTTCCAAAGAAACCGGATGACGTGAATGTCTGAGAGCTGAGCGTCTGCGCGTCATGCAGCTGTCACGGGCTGGCAGGGGCACAGAGGCTTCCCGGAGTTTGCATATGAATGAAGAAAGGTTTCAGTTTCTAAAATTAGGTATTAATATTCTTTTCACATAAAACTAATAATTTAAATATTTTTTCAATTCTCTGAAGAAATAGATAGGCAAAAGTCTGCAATCGGATACCTAAGGAGTCATTTGAGGTTAAGTTACTATAGGTGAATCTTGTATTTTTCAAAGTGAAAATGCATTTGTTTATTGTATTTGCCTCTTGATAAATCAAGCATGGTTGTATTTCTTAAAATTATGGGTCCTTTTACTGTGCTTTGTTAACTGCCCTATACCTCAGTAATTATTGCAGATTTTCTTTCTCAATTTAATTAGGTGATTTGATTTGTACTTTATGTAATTACAGTATTTGACTCCTCCTTTGTTTGAGACAAAGTTGTAATCATTAGTTCTACTATCTGAGGCTGCTAAATGCATATTTACTAAAAAAAAATAAGACACTGAAAAGCATATAATTGTATCTGAACCAGAAAATTACATTTCACATCCATCATCTTAACTTCATTGTGGCTGCAACTCAGAATGAAAAGGTACAAAAAGCTCTAGAGGACTAGACAATAGTAACATCATTACATCTTTACAAGAAATAAGTTCCCAAGAACTCAGTGCAAACTGCATTCCCTTTCTTCCACATAGGCTATACCTCTGAGCTTGGTCACAGTCAGGATCAGAAAATAGGGGAGAAAGGTACCCCTCCACCCCCAGTTCCCCACCACCCCACAGCCCGCTTTCTTCTGGCAACCACTATGCTGGTGCCTATGTCCATAAGTTCCAGTTGTATATTCCACGTATGAGTGAAATCATGTGGTTCTCAGCTTTTTCTGACTGACTTCACTTAGCACAATATTCTCAAGGTTCATCCATGTTGTCACAAATGGTAGTATTTCATCCTTTCTTGTGGCTGAGTAGTATTTCATTATATCTATGTACATCTTCTTTATCCAATTTTATACATAATGATATTTTGGTTGTCTTCATGTTTCAGCCACCTTGAATAATGCTGCAATGGACATGGGGTGCATATATCTTTGAGAATACATGTTTTTGAGTGGTTTGAGTAGATACCCAGGAGAGGGATTGCTGTGTTGTAACTATTCCTAACTTTTTGAGGAACCACCAGACTGATTTCCACAGTGGCGGTACCAGTCTACATTCCCACCAGCAGTGAATGAGGGTTCCCTTTTCTTTGCAGCCTCTCCAACACTTGTTCCTACATGTACTTGTCTTGTTGATAATAACCACTCTAACAGGGGTGAGGTGGTATCTCACTGTAGTTTTGATTTACATTTCCCTAATAGCTAGGGAGGTTGAACATCTTTTCATGAATCTGTTGGCTGTTCATACCTCTTCTTGGGAGAGGTGTCTCTTTAGGTCCTCTGCCCATTTTTTAATTGGATTGTTTGTATGGCGTTAAGCTTCATGAGTTCTTTATGTATTTTGGATATTAACTCTTTGTTGGAGCTTTTGTTTGCAAATATCATCTCCAGTTCTGTAGGTGGCCTTCTTGTTTTGTTTTGTTTTCAGTTTCATTTTCTGTGCAGAGCGAGGAGGCCTAATACATGGTGATGGAAGGCGGTTTGACTTTGGGCAGTGGGCACACAGTGCAATCTACAGATGATGTATCATAGAAATGTACACTTGAAACCTATACAATCCTATTAACCAGTGTCACCCCAATAAACCTAATGGAAAAAATATTTTAAATGACCTAAACAGAACAAAGATTAACATATACTTTACATATTGTATGTACTATATACACTAGTCTTATGATAAAGTAAGCTAGGGAAAATAAAACGTGATTAAGAAAATCATAAGGAAAAAATACATTTATTGTAGTTATTGGGGGGAATCTGCATATAAGTGGACCCCTGCAGTTCAAACCCACATTGCTCAACGATCAACTGTATTTCCATTTGGATTATGTTAAGCAAGAGAGTGGACACCTCAGTGTCCTCTTTTGGGCAGAGACAGGGGGTCCTTATCAATGTGGTATTAAATATGTGATATTCTTATTTATTTGTGAACCATTCCCAAATAGGTTAGTGTTTTGGGTTTGGGTTTTTTTAGTGATATACCATTTTATTTCTAATGAATAATAGTAAATTATTGTCCACCTAATCTAAAGCAAAATATAAATTTGGTCACCATAAATTACAATGTTTGACAAAAACATGGGTACTACTCAGCCTTACCTTGCTGGGTCCTTTCGTTGCATCAAAAACTCCCTTCGCCCTTTCTTTGTTGAAGGGCTCCTCTCCCTTGGTTTCAGCAACATGTTTCCTTCTGTTCTTGCTCCTGGCAGAGGAAAGAACTGGAATAATTTTTACAATAAATATGGCAAAATCTGAGTTCCCGATAAGTAAGATAAACAAACAAAACAGTAAAATCTCATTGCAGGGGAAAAAAACAGGAACTGAAAATTACCAAATAAGGAGATTCAGTTGCTGCTAATACTGGAAAACTATTTCACTTCATAATCAAACAAGTTCAAATTATAATGTAATAGAGTTTTTCACACATAAAATTAGCAAAGGCTTCTCTTATTTTAATTCTATATCTGATACGAGGGTATGGTGAGCCTGATGGAGTGGTATAAATTGGTACAAAACTCTTATAAGGCAATTGGTAATGTGTTTCAAGAGACTTAAAACTGTCAAGCCCCAAAATTCATTTCTAGGTTCATTCCTTATTCATCATACATAAGTAAGAGGTATGGGTGGAGTTCCATGTAAAAAAGGTACTTATTACAGCATTATGAAAAATAACAGAAAAAAATAGTGAATAATAAGAAATGGATAATTAAATTATAATATGTTCAGATAATTTAAAAAATTAATTGGAAAATTATGCTTATTAAAAGTTTGTTATAACATTAAAAACATTTCCATTATAATGTTTAAAAACAGAACAGTATACAAATTTATATTTAGAATAATTTTTTTTGCTAGCAGACATTTTCATCATTGGTCTAGAGGCCATGGAAGCTAAGAATCAGGTGGCAATCTTACGGTTTTTGCCTCTCCAGAAAAGAAAGTGAATTCGAAGATGTTCCAGGAGAGGCTGGAGAGTAGAGGGTGACTTTCGCCCTTGGGGCTGACTCACTGGTGAGCTGCGTGGTAGGTCTGAAACAGTGTGGCACACGGGCTAAGTATTCAGTTCCCACTGCAAAGTGCAGCTCCACCATTTTCTCTCTGATCTTGGGTTTCTCCCTTCAACATTTTTAGCTTCATCTGTCTCATCCATGAAAGAGAGATATTAATAATATAACCTCTCATATGATAAAGTTAAATAAAATAATTATGTAAATTGCATCATAGTGCCTTGTACACTATAAATGCTTAATAATTGCTGGCTAGTTTTATATTGGGTAAGTTAACCTAATGAAATAAAACACATATTCCAATGCATTTCATTAATTAATTAAGACTAAATTAATTAATGCTTTTTTAAGTATGTTTTATTGATTACGCTATTACAGTTATCCTCCCATTTTCCACCTTTTATTACCCTCCACCCCGCACCACCCCTTCCCACCAGCATTCCCCTCCCTTATTTCATGTCCATGGGTCATACATATAATTTCTTTGGCTCCTCCATATCCTATACTATTCTTAACCTCCCCCTATTGATTTTGCACCTACTATTTATGCTTCTTATTCCCTGTACCTTTTCCCCCATTCATCCCCCTCCCCATCCCTACTGATAACCCTCCATAAGACCTCTATTTCTGTGAATCTGTTCCTGTTCTAGTTGTTTGCTTAGTTTTTGTTTTTTAGGTTCAGCTGTTAATAGTAGTGAGTTTGTTATCATTTCACTTTTCATTGTTGTGATCTTTTTCTTAGATAGGTCTTTAAACATTTCATATAATAAGGACCTGGTGATAGTGAACTCCCTTAACTTTACCTCATCTGGGAAGCACTTTACCTGCCCTTCCATTCTAAATAACAGTTCTGCTGGATAAAGCAATCTTGGATGTAGGTCCTTGCTTTTCATGACTTTGAATACTTCTTTTCAGCCCTTTCTTGCCTGCAATGTTTCTTTTGAGAAATCAGCTGACAGTCTTATGGGCACTCTTTTGTAGGTAATTGTCTTCTTTTCTCTTGCTGCTTTTAAGATTCTCTCCTTATCTTTAATCTTGGGTAATATAATTATGATGTTCCCTGATGTGTGCTTCTTTGAGTCCAACTTCTTTGGGACTCTCTGAGCTCCCTGGATTTCCTGGAAGTCTATATCCTTCGCCAGATTGGGGAAGTTCTCCTTCATTATTTTTTCAAATAAGTTTTCAATTTCTTGTTCTTCTTCTCCTTCTGGCACCCCTATGATTCAGATGTTGGAATGTTTAAAGTTGTCCCACAGGATCCTAAGCCTCTCCTTATTTTTTTGAGTTGTTGCTTTTTCATTCTGTTCTGGTTGAATGTTTATTTCTTCCTTCTGCTCCAAATCATTGATCTGAGTCCCAGTTTCCTTCCCTTCACTATTGGTTCCCTGTATAACTTTCTTTATTTCACTTTGCATAGCCTTCACTTTTTCCTTTATTTTGTGACCATGCCCAACCATTTCTACGGGCATCCTGATTACCAGTGTTTTGAACTCTGTATCAAATAGGTTGGCTATCTCTTCATCACTTAGTTCTATTTCTGGAGCTTTGATCTGTTCTTTCATTTGGGCCATATTTTTTGTCTTGACGTGCCTATTATGTTATAAGGGACAGAGCCTTAGGTATTTTCCAGTGTAGGGAAAAAATACCTAAACCCACTTCCACATGTTGTGGCACTGTATGAGGGGGAGGGATCTGAGACAGAACAATGTCATTGTTCAGCTCTCAGCCAGCTTTCAATCACTTCCCCTATTACCCACAAGTAAATCGGGCTTTTCTGGTGCTGGTTCCCTGGTGGGTGGGTTTGTGTACATTCTAGGACCCTGTGGGTCTCTCCAGAAAACTGTCCTGTGAAGTTGGGAGTTTCTCCTGCCAGTGCAACCCCCACAGGATGTTACGGCCAGAGGTTTGGAGGCTTTATTTCCCCACACTGAAACTGGATTGCTCAGTCTGTCTTGCTCCCCGGTTGTTCCTCCCAGTTTATCTGCATGCAAACGTGGGACCGCATAGTCTGCCAGTCATTACCCTGTCTGCCTGGTCCTCCAGCTCTCAACTTGCCACACGTCCTCTCTGCCCTTCCTACTGGTTTGAATGAATGTTTCTCCTTTAACGCCTCAGTTGTTGGACTTCCATACAGTTTGATTTTCTGGCAGTTCTGGTTATTTTTTGTTTTTAAATTTGTTATTGTCATTCTTTTGGTTGTGCAAGGAGGGAAAGTGTATCTACCTATGCCTCCTCTTGTCCAGAAGCCCTAAATTAATTAATGCTTAATAGAATTAACCGTCAACGTGGAAACCTAACTATGTATTAACATATTCCAGTGTGTTTCATTTCTGTTAAATTGAGTATAGTAATGGTCACTATGTCATCATGTGGTTGGGCAAGGAGAGAACTGAATGAGATAATGCATGTCATGTGCCTAATAGAGTGCTTGGTACATAGTAAAAAAATTATAAAATTGTAGCTTTTAAAAAAACAACATATTCTTCATCTACAATTTCAGTTAAATGAAGTAATTTTTGTCAATCAATCAACCAACCAGCTTATATTGATTGTTAAGTATGATGGCAAAATTGTGTCAGGGCAACATGGATTCACACAGTGACAACCACAAGAGGCAACACTGAAGAAGTGTACACTGAGCACTAAGGGTGGGAGTTCTCATTGTGCCTCAGAGAATTCTTTTCTCTGAATCTATCATGTTTCAGTTTTCCCCCCACTGTTGCTCCAAAGGAGTATAATTTCTATCTAAGAGGGTAGAAATAGAGGGTTTGGCAGAATAATGACTACAACTGAGGGAGTTTAAGCAGGGTAAATGTAATTTGGGTAATTTGATAGTGATTTCTTTTCAAATTTGGGAGAAAAGAGTAACTAAGAACAGCAGAATTTTCTAAATTGCATTTCACTAAAAATGTTTCCTGAAATGTTAATGACAAAATTAGCTGCATGTGCCGTGAAAAGGAAACCATCCAAAGCCATGAACAGGAAGGCCACCATAAATGAAAGAATCCCCAGTGTGTGTTCCAGATTGGCACAAAGACACAGTGGATCTGGATGCCAGTAAAACAGAAAGGATTATAACTGCAAACAGTAGTGTCTGGGAAACATTTTCAACTGTGTCGTAGAATGGAAAAACTCAATGTGAAGATTTAAGAACTGGGAATAAACAATAGCATGCTGTTTCTACTAGCCCTGTGATAACACTTCAGTTTCAGTGTCTTTCTTTCTTCATGTAAACACACACGACACACAGGTGTACAGGGAGAGAGCTCTTGAAGAAGAGAAGACCAGGAATGCCCACTGATCTGCTATCATCATGAGGACAGAGGAAAAGGAAATGGTCTGTGGTTTTAAAAACAATTCACAACATTTACAGCTTTCAAGGCATTTTCACGAACATTATTACATTCATACCCACCATTGTCATGTATATTAGAGAGAGGAAACATTAGTATTCCATTTAAATTAGAAAATGGAAGCACAATGTGGAGCAGAAAACAGAGCTGAGACACAGAATTTCATCATTAGGGTACAAGAAATTAAAACTACAGACCAATACCTCTCATAAATATCGATGCAAAAATCTTCAAAAAGTTACTAGCAAATTGAATCCAACAATGTATAAAAGTGGGATTTATTCCAGGTGTGCAAGGTTGGTCTAACCTTTAAAAGTCAACGAACATAAACTGACACAGCAGCACCCTACACAAAAAGCATCATGTGCTCATGTCAACAGATGCAGAAATGGAATTTGCAAAAAACCCAACACCCACTTACCAAACTAGTAATAGAGATAATCCCTCAACTTGACAAGCTACGTCTATGACAATGATATAATTAACATCGAACTTAATGGTAAACTGTGTACCTTCTCACTAAGATCAGGAATAAGATGAGAAAGTCCACTATCCGTATGCTATTGGACACTGTACTGGAAGTCATGGCTAATGCAGTAAGACAGTGAAAAGCAATAAAGAGTAAACAGATTGGAAAGGAAGAATTACCATGTGATCCAGCAATTCTACTCCTTGGTATATACCTAAAAAAATGAAAAGCAAGAACTCAAACAGATACTCATGTGCTAATGTATTTCACAACACAGCATTTTTCACATTATCTAAAAGGTGGAAAAAACCCAAATGCCAATGTCATCAATAGATGAATGGATAAATAAAATGAAATATATATATATATTCCTGCATGTATTTCTGCATATTTCTGCATATATTCATGCATGCAATGGAATATTATTTAGGATTAAAAAGAAATGAAACTATAACACATGGTACAAAATGAAGGAACCTAGAAAATATTTTGCTAAGTGAAATGGACCAGCAATAAAAGGATAAATATTGTATGATTTTAATTTTTTGAGGTACCCAGAATAGTCAAATTTATAGAGACAGAAAGTAAAATAGAGGCTGGGGGAGAAAAGAAGTGAGGGTTATTGTTTAATGGGTGTAAAAACTCTTATTTGGATGATGAGAAACTCTGGAAATGATTAATGACAATGATAGCATAATACTGTGAATGTACCTAATGCCGTAAATTGTACACTTTTAAAATGGCTAAAGTGGTAAATTTTACGTTACTTATAGTTTACCACAATCATTTGTATATTTAAAGGAAATACCTTTAGGCTACCTCATCCCTGTTTCCCTACTCTTTAGCTATCATCCCCCTATTTCCCCCTCTTTCTCTCCAGCCACAGGCAAACACTAATCTACTATCTATATTGATTTCTTTGTCTTGGAAATTTCACACAAACAGAATCATGTAATCTGTGGTCTTTGGAGACTAGCTTTCACTTAGCCTGGTATTTCAAGGTTAGTCCAAATTGTAGCATGATTCAGTCAATATTTTCTTTCAATTTTTTTGTTATGATAAAATACACATAACAAAAAATATACTGTCTTAAACATTTTTAAGTGTACAGCTCGGTGGTATTAAGTACATTCATACTGTTGTTCAACCATCATCACCTTTTATCTCCAGAACTCTAGTTATTTTGCAAAACTGAAGCACTTTACTCATTAAAAAATAACTCCTTTTCCCCCCTTATTCCTGGCCCCACTCTACCTTCTATCTCTCTGATTTTGACTATTCTAAGTACTTCGTGTAAGTGGAATCACATAGTATTTGTCTCTTTGTGACTGACTTATGTCACTCACATAATGTCCTCAAGATTCACTCATATTGTAGTGAATCTTCCTTTCTTCCGTTTTACTTCACTGTATTTATACATGAAATTTTGAAGATCTATTCATTTTTTGATGGATATTTGCTTCACTTCCACATTTTAGCTATTGTGACTAATGCTACTATGTACATGGGTGTACAAATATTTTTCATATTCAGACTCCTGTTCAATTCTTTTGAGTTGAAATAACTCAGGAGACGAATTGCTGGATTATATCATAATTCTACTTCTGATTTTTTGAGATAGCACCATACTGTTTTCCATAGAAGCTGTATCATTTCACATTTCCACCAATAGGCACAAGTTTTCTAATTTCTCCACATCCCCACCTACACATTTTCTGTATTTGTTTTATAGTAGCCATCTCATAGATATGAGGTAGCATCTCATTGTAGTTTCATTTATATTTCCCTAATGATTATTGATGTTAAGCATTTTTATGTGCTTATTATTTTTTATCTTCTTTGGAGAAATGTCTATGTACATCCTTTGCTCATTTTCAAATCAAGCTTTCTTTTTCTTTTTTTTTTTTTGATATTGAGTTGTAGATTTCTACATGTTCTTGATATTAATCTCTTATCAGATATAGGATTTGCAAGTATTTTTTCCTGTGGGTTGTATTTTTATTCTGTTGATAATGTCTTTTCATGCACAAATTTTTAAACATTTATGATGTCCAATTTGTCCATTTTTTTATTTGTTTGTTTGTTTCTTGTGCTTTTGGTGTCATCCTCAGGAAATCAATGCCAAATCCAATGTTGTAAAGTTTTCATTCTATGTTTTCTTTTAAGGGTTTTATAGTTTTAAATCTCATATTTAGGTCATAGTTAATTTATGTTGGGGGGGGTAAGGTAAGAGTCTAACTTTATCCTCCTGCATATCAATATCCAGCTGTCTTCAGCACAATTGGCACTCATCAAAAATGATTTGACCTTATATATGATTGTTTATTTCTGGACTCTATATTTTATTCCATTGGTATCTGTCTGTCTTTATGTCAGTATCACATTGTTTTTATAATTGTAGCTTTGTAGTAAGTTTTGAAATCAGAAAGTTTGAGAGGTCTAGTTTTGTTTTTGTTTCTAAAAATTCTTTGTGTTATTTGGGGTCTCAAGATTCCTTATGAATTTCAGAATTTTACTTCTGACAAAAAATCATAGGAATTTTCAGAAGGATTACATTAAGCTGTAGAGCACTTGAGCATTACTGACATGTTACAAATATTAAATCTTCAAACTCATGAAAAAGAATGCCTTTTCATTTATCTCTTTTTTCTTTAATTTTTTAACATGTTTTATAGTTTTTTATTATACAAGTCTTTCATCTCCTTGGCTAAGCTAATTTTTAAGTATTTCATTCTCTTTGACTCTATTATAAATGAAATTGTTTTGCTAATTTCTTTTTTGAATTGTTCATTGTTATTTATACAAGAATAACTAATTTTTGTTTGTTGAATTTGTATCCTGCCTCTTTGCTGAATTTGTCTTTTTGTTCTAACAAATTTTTGTGAAGTCTTTAGGGTTTTATATACAAGGTCTGTCCAGAAGGTATCCAGCCACATAACATGAAAAAGAGAGACACTTATTGAAGAAAATATGAGACACAAGATACAAGAAACATTGTACAAAAGACAGTGACACTTCATTCTCCTTCAGAGTTGTCACCTTGGGACTTCACACAATTCTCCCAATCACCATCAACTGCCTAGTCATATTTTCTTGAATCTCATTAATGGTGTGAAACCTCTTCCCTTTCAAAGGTGATTTTAGTTTGAGGAAAAGCCAGAAGCGACAGAGTACCAAATCTGGGTGGTAGAGGGGCTGAGTCACCTGGGTGATTTGATGCTTCATCAAAAAATTCTACAAATGACATGATGCATAAGTGGGTGCATTGTGGTGATGAAGCTGCCAATCACTAGTTGCCCACAGCTTCAGTCTTCTGAATCATCCAGATAGTTTCCATGGGGAAATATTAAAGCTGAATGCAAAATTTGATGCAGATTTATTACTCTACTCACTCAGTCATTTTGAATGTGACAGTCACACAGTACACATGCTCACTCAATGGTGTCTACTGCCCCCATGGAGTGTCACAGTGAAGTTGCCGTTGTTCATGCATGTGCATTCCAGGCCACTCCCTTTATTTATTTCCAGGTTACATCAATGATTTTTTTCCAGACAGACCTCATATATGAGGTCATATCATTTACAGAGATATTTTTACTGATTCCTTTCCAATTTTGGTACATTTTATGTCCTTAGTGTAATTGTTCTAGGTAAGATTTCCAATATTATGTTGAATAGAAGTGGTGACAGCAAGCATCTTTGTCTTTTTCCTTCCTGATTTACAGGAATGTTTTCAGTATTTTGCTATTGAGTATGATGTTGACTGGAATTTTCACATGTGGCTCTTATTATATTGAGGTGATTTCTTTCTATTTCTCATTCATTGAATCTTTTTATTATTAAAAGGTGTCTAATCTTGCCAAATGTTCTTCCTGCATCAATAAACATTATTTCATTTTTGTTTCTTCATTCTCTTAATATGATGTATTACATTATTGATGTTTAATATCAGTCATGGTGTATAGTTCTTTTAATATGCTATTTTTTAATTTTGTCTGTTGGTATTTTGTTGAGGATTTTTGCATCAATGTCCATACATCAATAATTGGTTTATAGTTTTCTTTTCTTGTAGTATATTTGGCTTCGGTAGTACTTCATTTCTTTTTATGACCAAATAATATTCCAAATGGATTTGGGTATGCCAAATGTTTCAGTTAATGAACCTTTGGGCTATGTCCACATTTGAGCTTTTATAAATAAAGCTTATAAAACTTGCACAAGTTTTATAACAAGTTTTTGTATAGATATTGCTTTCATTTCTCTTGTGTATACACCCAGAAATGGATTTAAGTCACATAGTAACTCTATGTGAACTATAAAAAAATGGTTCTGATTCAAACATCAGACTCTTTTTTTACCAACTTTTCATAAATGCTTTTGAGTAGATGTTTATTTACTTTTTGCCTTTAGAACCATTTTGCATGGCTTTTCAAACAGTTGTTTTTTTATAGTTTTCATCTGTTTCACTGGAGAGTGGGACAGTACAGGTCCCCACACTGTCATACTGAAGTCAGCCTTCCTTTCCTATACCAAAGTATTAATTATTCATGGAAAAATATAACAATAACAAAGGCTAATGTTTATTGAGTGCCTACTATGAAATTTACTAGTTCAGATCATTTATTCACATTGGCTATTATCAAAATCATCCTATCAAATATTATACATATGCATAAACATCCATGTATAGGTATCTCCATACATGCATATATGTATATATTATTATTATTATTATATTGTTATTACCATGATATAATGGTAATAGGAATGAAATTTTCCTAGCTTAATGATATATAAATGAAAAATAGCAGAATGAAAATTTTTAAAGAAGAAAAGAAAAAGAAAATTAGAAATGAACATACAGGGAGACAAATTTCTTTTCTTTCCTTATTTTGACAGTCACTGTGTTCAGTTACATGAAAGATGGCCTTTTTCTTACATTATTAATCTTCATGAAATCTTAAGGAAGTAACAGTTGCAACCAAGCATTTAAAAATCCAGAAAATGCCAGCCAAAGTTATGCTCAACATCCCATCTCTGCCATTAGGATTGTTTTTGCCAGATGCTTATTGCAATCTTTCTTGACTTCTAAGTGAACAACTAAGTTTCAGTTGTCAGAGAACAGTTGGGAATATATCAAATACAACTCATTTTTATCTGGATGTTAAGCAATGATATTCTCATTATAGATTCATAGATGGACACATCAAAATATACAGACTTCTTTTATGAAACAAGTGCTCATCTGTAAGCAATGCAGCAGTGCAAATCTCAGTGTGGGAGAAACACGGATCCTGAATATGTGATATGATCAGAAGGAGGCACTCATTTGGCTTAGTCACTCCAAGCACTTTCCAAATACCTGGCATCTATTGAACTCTATAGGGGTTAAAGAATATATGACAATTTGTAAATATTAATTGGCTCGGGGAAGCAGCCAAAGTATGGAAGCCAGGAATGACAGCCTAATTAATATTAAATCTAGAAAAGGAAAGACAGAAAGGCATGACTACTCAAAGGCTAAATTCAGATAGAAGGAATAATTGTTCCTAGAATTGTAGAGCTGAAGATATAGTTAAAAGGCATTAGGGAAGAAAGAAGGGTACTAGACCCTGATCAGAGTGTGGTCTTTGGCTACGGCGAAGCCAGAGGGATAAGTGGAGGAGGCATAAGCCCTGAGAGCCAACTTCAGGGAAGCCTGTGGTTTGCCAAAGCATGGACTTAGCACTGGAATATTGGAGAGAGTATCTGAGATAAAGAGGGATGGGCTATATTTCGGTCCCGGCTTGCAATTTCACTTACTTATTCAGTGAATAATTTTTGAGCACCTAGTGGGTGCCAACACTCTCCTTATAAATGTGGGGAGATGAATGAGGACTGGGATAGGAAGCCCCTTCCATTCATTCTAGGTTAGAGTTGGAAGGAGAAAGAAGAAAACACTATAAACAGAGAGGAAGTATATAGATGGCGTGTTCTAATTTTTAAAAAGACAGAATTAGGGTGGGGTTGTAATCAAAGAATAACATAGTCTGATTTGCATTATTAAGTCTAATCTCAACTGCTCTATATAGAAAGGCTTATAAACAGGCCAAAAGAGATCAGTTGAGAGTTTTCACAGAGACCAGGTGAGAAGTAGTGCTGACTTGAGTTTTAATGTGTAGGTGTAGTGCGTAGCATGTACAT